>PVJI01026123.1:0-19419 GCA_004026765.1 Micronycteris hirsuta
TCCCTTCGCTCTGCACCTTCTGGCTCACCAAACTAGATGAATGTATCTTCTTTAATTCCTTGGTTGTCGGACTTCCTCTCAATATGATTTTCTGTCAGATCTGGCTGTGTTTGGATGTGTAGATTTCTGTTTTTTTCCCTTGTTTGGTTGTGCGAGGCAGTACGGTGCATTCACCTATGCCGCCATCTTAGGAAGTCCTCTCTTTTTTCTTGATCAGCTGCTCCCTGATAAGGTGTTCTCATGAACACAACAGAGTGCTACAGAGCAAGCCCACTGCAAGCACATTTCAAGTCTTTACTCACTGGCCAAACATGGCCAAGACCAACATCATGGATGATGAGAGAGCAAAGAGATATTTGCTAACAGTGTTCTAATTGCCCAGCTTTTAGAGTGTAAGCATAGGTATAGTTTTGCTGGGTGGGTTTTTTGGGGGGTTGGTTTTGTTTTTGTTGGGTGATTTGAGAGTTAAGAGAATTTGACTTGAGAATTTGAGATATTAAAGATAAGAAGTTCTGGGGAGAATAAAGATAAATTGATACAAACTAACAAAAAGAACATACAAACCACTCACTTCTATCTCTCTCTTTCTCTCTCTCCTAGTGTTACCTTTCAGGGGAATAGAGAAATCAATTAGACTAGATTATTTCTCAGAGAAAACTCTTTCTAATCAGGTGTATTAGATGTTCTTTGTACCCAGAATGCATCTTTGTCACAAAACTCATCGCAGCATATTTAAAATATATTTTAACTGATTTTAGGAGCAGAGGAATCAGCTACAAAGCTTCTCCTTATAGAAATTTCACACCTCAATTGCTTTTACATTTTAGAAATTTCAGGAGAAGTTAAACATAGATGTAATTGAAGACTGTGAAGAAAAACAACTTATCACAATTTTGGTATGTGTTTTACTTCTACTCTTAACACTTTTTAAATAAAATATAATAGGACATGCTTTCCCATTTTTTCAAATAAATATTGAGTTTCTTCTTCCTTGGCAACTTTCAAAGCTAAAAAGAAAGCATGTGTCTGCAAAGAATCAACTTCTGGCTGCTTGCTTATCTTCCTCTTCATCCCCTACAATCCGATCAACACGGATAATTTAGAATCACAGCTAAACTAGACTATGGCATTAGGCACAGATTCTAGAGATGTCATGGCCTGGTTTATTTTAATAGCTGGATTACACCATGGCCACCCCAGAAGACACGACAGGAATCCAGAACACAGGACCCTTCTAGGCACAATTATCATGGCCATCACTAGCTTCCCTTCCGGAGCCTGGAGGAATTCAGTTCCTTTTTGATTGTCATTGGGCCATCTCTATTATTTCTGGTTGAAATTAACTCCTTTTTCAGTTCATTAATTCTGCATTTTGTTGTGTCTAATGTTAAACCCACCCACACTCATTTCCACAGTTTATTTAGCCTCACTCAATCATTTTTTCATGCCAGAGACAATCATTTTCAGTTCTAGAATACACATTTAATTTTTTTTAAAGATTCCAACTCTGTGTTAAAAGTTTTCATCATTTTGCTCTGATCAGCATGCATCAGTTGGTTGAGTGTCGTCCTGCAAAGCAAAGGTTGTCGGTTCGATTCCTAGTCAGGGCTCATGCCTGGGTTGTAGGCTGGTCCCCAGTTGGGGCGTGTGCCAGAGGCAACTGATTAATGTTTCTCTCCCTCTCTTTCTCCCTCCTTTCCCCATCTCTAAAAATAAATAAATATTTAAAAATAAAACTTTTCATTACTTTATCTGCTTTGTCTATTTCCCCCTCTATTTTCTTGAATTTATTGATCACAGTTATTTTAAATTTTTCACCTCAATACCTCAGTCACTTTTAGGTTTGGTTCTACTGTCTAGTTTTGTGGTTGGGTTTCAGTCATTTGATCATTTTAAAGCATGTTCCATAATTTTTTTTCTTTTAAAACTGGATATTGTGCATAAACACTTGTAGGGGCTCTGAGTAGTATTATCTTTCTGCAAAGAGGGTTCGATTTCCTTCTGACAAGTGAATAAAGTTGGTTTTAGATTTTGTCAGGGATGGTTTATTTCAGTTTTGACCTTACTAGGAAGGTAGAGCGCTTCTAGGATATCCAGTGAAAGCCAAGGCCCCTAAGCCTTGAATTTTAAAAACTTGAAAATAACTTGACTGAAATTGAAATAGTCTCACATTTATTTCCTTCATTAACTGTCTCATCCTGCTTTCCTCTGCCCCTTCCCAGTCTGTGATGTAAATGTTCTGCTTTCTACACTAAGACTGTGCTGACTGCCGCACCGTGGGGCGGGCACTGCAGGTTCTGGGACACCGCAGCAAACGAGAGAGACAGGATCCCACAGGGAAAGCATCACTGAGCATGTAAAGACAATATGATAGAACTGAATTAAACGGCCATTTACTGTTCACTGAATATTTCCCGAAAAGAAAAAAAGAGAAGTCGAGTACTGAAAATGGGTAAAGCTGCTGCGACCAAACATTTTATTTTGCATCATAGAAAGAAAAGAGCTACTAGAGTAAGATAAGAACTGAATCTGACGACTTAGAAATTTTCCTGATATAACTGAGTCTCAGTTTCACCATCTGTATGTAAACCGGGGTAACTGTGCAGGTTTGTTGTGAGGATAATTCATGCAAACTGCAGAGCCCAGTGTTGGGCACGTAAAGACTCAGTGAATTGCAACGGTGTCTTTTTATTGTAATTTTTTTTCACACCCAATGGTGGATGTGTGAGACTACAGGGAAACTAGAGGAATGCAATCTGACAGTTTGTCTTTATTTGGACAGAAAGAGGACTTGCCAGACCCAAAGGCGTTAGACCTGTATGAATTCTGCTTCAGTGACTTCCCCGTTACAGAGCATGAACTGATTAAATGCGGACTACGGCTGTTTTTTGAAATAAATGTGGTGGAGAAATTCAAAGTACCTGTAGAGGTTAGATGGACTGTAATGTAAAATACTGGGTGATTCTGCAGCTGTTCTTCACTAATGTATTCTGGGGTTTAAAAGATTAACTTCAGTTTGGATTTTAAATTATTATTAACTTTGTAAATATATCAGCTTAACCTCTGTAAACAAGACCAACCGATAAGATTGTCACAGACCTTCCAAACTTTAGCATTCTGTTCCAAAGTCTGAATGGTGTTATCTTCTTTTGGTGACAGGTTCTTACCAGATGGATGTACACCGTGAGGAAAGGGTACCGTTCCGTCACTTACCACAACTGGCGGCATGGGTTCAATGTGGGCCAGACCATGTTCACTTTGCTGATGGTAGGTACAGGGCACTATTAGTCACTATAAACCTGCACAGAGAGAACTGGAGACGGCCCATCAGTTTGGGAATGTATGGACACAATCCCATAAACTCCAAACTCCCTTGTAGATGATACCAGACTACGTGCGGGTCCCTGGGCACTTGGCTGGATTATTGCTTTTTTTTTTTTTTTTTAGAGAGAGGGGAAGGGAGGGAGACAGAAAGGGAGAGAAACAGCAATGTATGGTTGCTCCTCACATGGCCCTCACTGGGGACCTGGCTTGCAACCCAGGCATGTGCCCTGACTGGGAATCGAACCGGGACCCTTTGGTTCCCAGCCCGCGCTCAATCTACTGAGCTACACCAGCCAGGGCTGGATTATTGCTTTTAAGGGAAATCTTAAACTTACTAAGTGAGGACAATCACTTACCTCCTTAAAGGAAATTTTAGTTACCTGCTGGCTTGTTTTTAAAAATTTTTTTTTAATTAGAGTTGACATATCATATTGTATTAGTTTCAGGCGTACAGCATAGTGATTAGACATTTATACAACTTACAAAGTGATCACCCTGGTAAATTTAGTACTCACCTGACACCATACACAGTTATTACAATATTATTGACTGTATTCCCTATGCTGTACTTTACCTCCCCATGACTGTTTTTATATCTGGCCATTTATACATCTTAATCCCTTTATTTTTTTCACCCATCCCCTCAGCCCCTTCTCATCCTGCTGGGGTTTGTAATTGCCCAGAATGAGCTATAATATTCAACAAGAAGTAAAGGCAACTTGCTCTAAAAATACAACAGTTCCCCTTCTTCATTGCAGGCAGGCCTCACAGCACATGCTTTAGAGGTGTATTAATCCAAGTAAATATATATTTTTATATTATTATATTATTAAGTATATATTATGTATAATATATATTTTTAGACAGGAAGGCTGAAGAAATACTATACAGATCTCGAAGCCTTTGCCATGCTCGCTGCTGCTTTCTGCCATGACATTGACCACAGAGGCACCAATAACCTGTATCAGATGAAGTAAGTGAACACATGTGCAATGTCAACGTGTACTTGTGACATTTGAAGATGTCTAAGGGGAGAATAAATGAAAATCACCTTGTGACCAGGTTTAGTTCTCAGTATCTTAAATCTCCTTTAATCTGGAATCATTTCCTAACCTTGCTGTGTCTTTCAGGATGCTGATGCGTTTGAAGAGTCTAGGCCAGTCGTTTTGCAGAATATGCCTCAACTGGGCTTTGTCTGATTGTTTCCAGGTTACTAGATTCAGGGGAAAGTTTCGAGTAGGAATTCTGTTTCGGTGTTGTGTACTTCTTAGTGCCTTGCGTCCATAGCCCTATGATGTTCATTTCTCCCATTATGTATGAGGTTAAGTTAAACTATTTATGAGTGTCTAGTTGATCTCTTTATGCAAAAGTACATTTTCTCCTTTGTATGAATAAATAATCTGTGAGGTGTTACTTTGAGACTGGGTGGATATCTAGTTCCCCTGTTACCTTTTTTGACTGATGTTTTTAGACCCAAAGGAATTAAAGATACTCTTTTCAACTGAAATTCAGCTTTATTAATTTTTTAAAAACTCTCCAGTGGTGACACAGAGTGGGCATTGGACTATGCATCAGAATTCTGATCCCTAAGTGGAGTATTTTGTTTACCAGACCTGTTAATGACTCCTCCCCTCTGTAAAGTTCTGTTCTTTCTGAAATAAAATGAAACTTCTCTATGACAGCTTCCATTCTTAAAAATATTTATTCCATTTTTCTATGACAACATCGCCACATTACTAAGGTAAATCTTGGGCCTTAGCCTCTCTTCATCTTTTTTTTTCTTTCCCTTTTTATTTTTCAATGTCGCTCCCCTTCCTCAAACAGAAAGAACTAAAGAAAGACAGGGTACCAAAGACTGAAGTGCCCACTTACATAAAGCTGTGGCCCAAACTTAACAAACAGAAAATGTATTTTATTTTTATTTATTTTTAGAGAGAGGAAGGGAGGGAGAACGAGAGGGAAACATCGATCAGTTGAGTCTCACAGGTGCCCTAACCAGGTACAGGGCCTGTAACCCAGACATGTGCCTTGGCCAGACTCAGACAGGCAACCTTTTGCTTTGCAGGGTGAAGCTCAACCAATTGAGCCACGCCAGTCAGGCTCAAACAGGAAATTTAAGTTTGAATTTATCTCACTGTCTTCAAGGAGGAAAGAAACACTACTTTATAGTGATTTTCATTTTGGTTCCTGGAAATTCTTTTTTTCCTCTCTCTTTAAATTAAAAAAAAATTTTCATTTCTAGTTGACCTACAATATTATATTAGTTTCAGGTAGACAATATACGGATTAGACATTTATATAACTTACAAAATGATCACCCTGATATGTCTAGTATCCATCTAACACCATATATAGTTATTACAATATTGCTGATCATATTCCCTGTGCTTTGTTTATAAGAAGACTTTATTCTTTATGAACACTTTCTCTATAAATGATCTGTCGGCTTCAGCAGGTTTGCTCCATGTGCTGTAAGTCATAGTCTACCATCATAAATGCTGGGGAACAAAGAGTTTTGATGCAGGGGATAAACCAAACTTCCAAGTTTAAACAATTCAACCATTTTATGCATTCAACAAATTAGGGTGTTTAAAAAAGAATTTGTTATAAAGAGCATATTCTTATCTTCTAAATCTGAATAATCTTTTTTGATATGTAACTTCCGACTATTTCATGGATATTAGGGGAAAAGGAGAGAGAAGAAATGAAAAAAATCCTGATAGTAAAGATTCTCTATCATATGGATGCATGCATAATCTTTAAACAGCTAAAATCATGGCCTATTCTTTTCCTTCTAGATCCACATCTCCATTAGCAAAGCTTCACGGATCTTCTATTTTGGAACGGCACCACCTGGAGTACAGTAAGACTCTACTGAAGGATGAGGTATGTGAGCCTCTCCCTAGGGCAGCTCACAAGCACTGGGCCAAAATGCTTGGAAAGAGGATAGCCTTGAGTGATGAAGGCTGACAGTGTATAGCTCATAAAAGTCAACTGATAGAAATTGCTATATTGTAACAGTGTTTGAACAACCAAGTTGAAAGTAGCTGTGATAGGGGACAGAAGGGCCATGGAAAGTCACAGAATCTCTGTGGGTCTGTGGAAAAAGAAGAGAAAGTTTATAGGCGATGTGAAAGGGGAGGTATAAATATGAAGAAGAAAAATGGCACACTTGAAACCAATACAAAATTATATAGAATGTAAATTGCAATTGAAAAATAAAATTTAAAAGGAAAAATGGTTACATAGCCACTGAGTTTCTTTTTCATTCATGGGCACTCCCTATAGGGCATGGTCTGTACCTTGTAGAAAGTCAAGCTTTGGTAGTGGAGGAAGGCATGAAATTAGGATATAAGAGAGAGTCAGACAACTACCATCAGTGAGTCACTGAGGGTTCCAGAGGGAGGCATCACATTCACATTCAGAAGTGGGCAGGGCATAGGGGAGAAGAGGGATTGCATCAAGGACAGCTTTATGCAGGACGTGGCTTTGAACTTCATCTTGAATTCACTTTGATTTGCACATTATCATGTACTACTAAGGGAGGCAGTTGATCTTCCCTTTATCAATTTTATTTAAAGGGGAAGAAATACGTTCCCAACTTCTGACCAAGATGGAGGAATAGGTAGATACACTTTGCCTCCTCACACAACCAAAAGAAGGACAACAACAAATTTTTAAAAATAATAACAGAACTGCCAGAAAATGGAACTGTATGGAAGTCCGACAACCAAAGAGTTATAGAAGAAACATTCACCCAGACTGGGAAGAGGGGTAGAGAGGGCCAGCCAGGGCAGAGAGGACTCACGGCAAGGCAAGAGCTAGAGGACCAGGTGGATTAGGCAGCAGCTAGCGGTTCCACATTTGTGTGCTGATAAACTGGGAGGAACACCTGGGGAGTGAGACAGACCACACAACCCAGGGTTCTAGCATGGGGGAAAAAAAGCCTCAAAACCTCTGGCTGTAAAAACCTGTGGGGATTGCAGCAGCAGGAGAAACTCCCAGCTTCACAGTAATGTTCATTGGAGAGACCCACAGGGTCCTAGAATGTACACAAAACCACCCACCTGGGAATCAGCACCAGAAGGGCTCAATTTGCTTATGGGTAGCAGGAGAAGTGACTGAAAGTGGGATAAGAGCTGAGCAAGCAGCATTGTTCCCTCTCAGACCCCTCCCCCACATACAGCACCACAACCCGGTGACACGGGTTGCCCTACCCTGGTAAATACCTAAGGCTCCACCCCTTACAATGTAACAACTGCACCGAGACAAAGAAATGTGGCCTAAATGAAAGAACAGATCAAAATTCCAAATATAGAACTAAGCAAAGAAGAGATAGTCAACCTATAAGATTCACAGTTCAAAACAGTGGAAATCAGGATGCTTACAGAAATGGTTGAGTATGGATACAAAATAGAGGAAAAAATGAAGGCTATGCAAAGTGAAATAAAGGAAAATATACAGGGAACCAACAGTGATGAGAAGGAAAGCGGGACTCAGATCAATGGTTTGGAGCAGCAGGAAGAAATAAACATTCAACCAGAACAGAATGAAGAAACAAGAATTCCAAAAAAAAAATGAGGAGAGGCTTAGGAACCTCTGGGACAACTTGAAATGTTCCAACATCTAAATCATAGGGGTGCCAGAAGGAGAAAAGGAAGAGCAAGAAGTTGAAAACTTTCAAAGTTTGAAAAAATAATGAAGGAGAGCTTCCCCAATCTGGCAAAGGAAATAGACTTCCAGGAAGTCCAGGAAGCTCCAAGAGTCCCGGAGAAGTTGGACCCAAGGAAGCACACACCAAAGCACATCATATTTACATTACCCAAGATTGAAGACAAGAAGAGCATCTTAAAAGCAGCAAGAGAAAAGGAGACAGTTACCTACAAAGGAGTTCCCATAAGACTATCAACTAATTTCTCAAAAGAAATCTTACAGTCAAGAAGGGGCTGGAAGGAAGTATTTGAAGTCATGAAAGACAAGGAGCTACATCCAAGATTACTGTATCCAGCTAAACTCTCATTTAGAATGGAAGTGCAGAGAAAGTGCTTCCCAGATAAGGTCAGGTTAAAGGAGTTCATCATCACCAAGCCCTTATTCTATGAAATGTTAAAAGGACTTATCTAAGAAGAAGAAGAAAATAAAAAATGCGAACAGTGAAATGACAACGAACTCACAGCTCTCAAAAATCGAACCTAAAAAAACAAAAACAAATTAAGCAAACAACTAGAACAGGAACAGAATCACAGAAATAGAGATCACATGGAGGGTAATCAGCAGTGCGGTGGGGGGAGAATGGGGAGAAAGTTACAGGGAATAAGAAGCATAAATTTTAGGTTCAAAATAGACAGGGGGAGGTTAAGAATAGTATAGGAAATGTAGAAGCAAAGAACTATGTACAACCCATGGACATGAACTAAGAGTGGGGAGTGCTGGTAGGCGGGGGGTGCAGCGTGGAGGGGAATAAAGGGGAGAAAAAAATGGGACAACTGTAATAGCATAATCAATAAAATATACTTTAGAAAATTTTATTTAAGGGGTACATAGGCTTGTGGAAGAGTTATGGATATAATCTAGTACTTTTTAAAAAATCACTTGGGAAAGTTCCAAACCAAAAACAATTAAAATGAGTCATTTACTAGACAGAGGGGAACACTGTTTTGTCACGGCAGAGAACTTATTTAGAATTGCAGATGCTCATTAGTTGCTTTTCTGTTTCTATAATAATCTTTTATTAAAGGCTCAGGGGAAGGAATACACAGAAGTATGTCCCAAGTTTTGAGATAACACTACAGTTTTCTAGGTAATGAAAAGCCAAGTGGGAAAATTTATGAGGCAGAGTGACCAGGCAGAAAAATGAAAAAAGGAAAAAGTGACTTGTGTGTTTTTAGTAGCCTATGATTGATACAGCGCCGAGACATGGGGACCTGGACAAGCTGTGTCAGAATCATTGATTTAATAGGGCAGGGTGGGCAAGCTGTTAAAAACAGATCCTGGGCTTCTTGTCAAACTCACTAACTGGGCTCTCTGAGGTGGGGGCCCACAAATCTGCATTTTCAACAAAAACTTTAATAATTCTGATGCACAGCCAGAACCTCTCCCTGCAGTAGGATTTATACCATAAATATGATAATATCTGTTCTATGAGAATTAAAAGGACAATTAAAAGTGATTCAGAGCCCTGGCTGGTGTAGCTCAGTGGATTGAGTGCGGCCTGTGGACCAAAGGGTCGCTGGTTCGATTCCCAGTCAGGGCACATGCCTGGGTTGCAGGCCAGGTCCCCAGTAGGGGGCACATGAGAGGCAACCACACATTGATGTTTCTCTCCCTCTCTTTCTCCCTCCCTTCCCTTCTATCTAAAAATAAATAAATAAAATCTTAAAAAAAAAACTACAGCCAAATATTTCAACGGTTAACAATGGAAGCCTCCTCATATCTCATATGTTTTTCCCTTCTGGGACCAAGGAGTTTATACTAAGAGTTGTGGTTTTCCATTTTATTTTTTTTAATGTTATTTACTCTGCAGTCTGAACTGGTTTTGTTGGCTATAAAATGGTTTATTATTCTTTCTAAAAAGGCATATTGCATCTCAGTAATCTTTATCACCTTGGCGAGGACCTGTCTACAATGCTATTCAGCCTACTAATTGCAGACTTTTAAGGCCTGTAAACAGAGTCGCTAGGCAATGCAATCACAGAGCTCTTTATAAGCAGGCAAACTGAATGCTGGAAAAAAAAGAAATGTTTAGCCATCATACGTAGACAATACAACTCTTTTATTTACTTATTTTTATGTAAAATATTTACATTAAGAACCTTTAATTTTCTAATAAGGAAAATTCTTAGGATTTATCTAGCATTTCGGCATTTCGTGGACACGACTCATGACACTCGTTTTGCATACTATGAGGCTTCTACCTAAAATATCCTGACATCCCAGCAGAGGGGGTTCACTGCTTTGAGAATTAGAACCACCCATAGTGGGTAACCTGACAGAAACCCACCCTTTAACTTGAGTGAATAGCTGGAAAAACTGTTAGTAAAATTTGTAAAACATTTTAATACTACAATGTACTGCAGAAATGTCAAAATAAATTGCTCAGCATAAATAACAGAACCCTTTTGTTATTCAAAAACACTTCTTTACAAAGTGTATGATAATTCTATTCATGCTTTTTTATACCACTCCCACCTTATACAAAGGAGGCACAAAGAAGGAAGATCTTGAGCAGGGTCACCAGCGGGCTGTGAACATGGCGGCCATCTTCTCCAACCCGCAGACTAGAGCTGCCTGCACTTGCTGTGGCTCCTCACCTGGGAGCCCTGATCAGAATGAACTGAAGCCACTTCTACTTATTTTAGTGTGCTATGCAGAATTTATATTTTTATTGCCACTTTAATAGTAGAGGGAGAATAAAAATAAGCTCTTTGAGTTAGTGGGTCCTTGCTCTAATTAAAGGGTCAGAGGCTCTGCCTTTGCTTTAAAAAAAAAAATTTGCATGAGTGCATATGTGTTTAATCCTCAATTTTTTTTCCAAAATGATTTAGTGGAGCTTCTAACAATATTGGGTTGGCCAAAAAGTCTGTTATGTTTTTTTCTGTAAAATAAAAGACACATTTTTCATTTTCACCAATAACTTTATTGATTTGAATGTTTTGAGTATATCAGCAGCCATCTCCTGCTATTGGCTTCTAGTGGGTAGAGGCCAGGGGTGCTGCTAAACATCTTCCATAGCATAAGACAGCCCCACAGCAAAGAATTATTTAGCCAAAATTTCAATAGTACCAAGAAACTTCGCAAACCACTTTTGACACGTTTGATCAGTTACAGCACCTTCTCCATACACTGCACAAATATTTTGCGTTTCAGTTGCATTTTTACTTTTCTTGAAATAATAAAGCATAATACACTGAAAATATTGCATATTTTCTTTATCTCTAATATTAAAATGGCTGCACAAAAATTCACCAACCTTGATGTTTTTTTAAAGGCACACTAATATGACAGCTGTCACAATGCAATCTAACAAAATTGTTTCAAATGAAATTGAAGACAACTAAACACTACTAGAGCTATCATACAGAAAAAATGTAACGGACTTTTTGGGCAACCCCATACATTTAACATTAGAGAGAAGGAAAATGAGGGTTAATGGAAAAATAAGATGAAGTATGGTAAATGCCCCAAATGTTCCCAATATGTGTGTATGGTGAGGTATAAACATTTATTAGACATGGGCCACAAATTTGGTCAAGATTTCCGGCAACTAATACAAAACAGAAGCACGATATTTTATTTGAATCTGTATCCATTGCTTAAAAAGAAACCACTGAGAAGATTTCTTTGAAGAAACTTAGCTGTGAAAGGAATCAAAGAAAAAACATAATATAGAATTAAGAAAGGGTTTTTCAATTAGTATACATGTACATGTTTTTAGATAAAAGTAGAAATAAATGAGAAAGAAGAGTGAAATTTAGGTATATTGTGCTATTTAAAAGGCAGTGCTAAAACATTGAATGTACACCCCTTTTCCTTAATTATACCAATTTTAAAAGAATACCTTTATTCGTCTTTTTAATCCAATATTGACTTGCTTTGAAAAGTGAAAGACCTTTTGATAGTTTGTTAGCTTTAATGCAGCTGCTTTATTATCTTGGATTGAAAAAACGGTATGACAAATGGAGTACAGCAGGGTTAGTCATATTTATTTTTGTATTCTCTCTATATGTAGCTTTTTCTCTCTTGCACACATGTGCTCAACATATAGCAACAGGTATCTAAGTTGACAAATAGAAGCAACATACATTAAAATAATTGGAGCATAAAAACAAATACCGATTTGGTCAACAGTTGGACGATGTGTTCTGTGCAATCTGACACTTGGTGGAGACCAGAAGTTCTAGCCTAAAGAATTATTTGTTTAAACTCAGCATCCCTTTTGGCTTTTCTCCCTTCCCTATTCTGTTTTTATTTGCCTCTTCTAACTTTACTTGTTTATTTTCATGTTATTTTTAAAATTGCATATATTTAAGGTGTACAACATGATGTTTTGATCATATAAATAGTGAAATGATTACTACAGTCCAGCTAATTAACATACCATATTTTTCAGACTATAAGACACACCCGACCATAAGACGTGCCTAGGTTTTAGAGGAGGAAATAGGAAAAAAATGTTGAAGCAAAAAATGTGGTAAAATATTTAATAACATAAATAACATAATATTTCACCAATGTAAATGTAAACAGCCAGGTAAGCTACATTTGGACTATAAGACACACCCTCATTTTCCTCCCAAATTTGGGGGGGAAGAAAGTGCATCTTATAGTCCAAAAAATACGGTATTCATCTCCTCACATATGTACATTTTTGTGCGTGTGTGCTGAGAACTCCTGAGATCTACTCTCTTAGCAAATATTCAGTGTACAGTAAATACTAAAATGACTCATGTGCTTTTAAAAGTTTAAGGCATTTCCACACACACCCCCACTTTCCCCCCAGTACAGCAATCAAGGTGACTTTAAGTGTTACTGGACCTGCAAAGTATATGTCAGAATCACATAATACACATTACTTTTGAAACACAAAAACGTATATCAGTGAACAAATAAAGACAGTGACTCACTGACATAAACAAGCCATTGGGTCACCACGAGTCCAAAGGCCACCATGCTGCAGGTTAAGTGGGATTAAAATTACAAATGCCCCCTTTCCTCTTCCTCCTTCCTGGCCAATCCGGACAGGTTGAAAATACCCTGTATCCAGAAGGTTCGGTTCAGAGAGTATGGGTTGATATGTCCAAGGGGCTGCTGTGAACTGTCTCAAGTAAGAAATTGATTTTGGTCTAGACAAGTTTTCTTTCGTGTATTTTACTTCTTGGAGTATTCAACAGACATTTTTTCATTGTACCAATTCAAAAAGACTATCATTGCTATTATGAACTCATTATTTTAAGAAAAAATATCACAGACCTTTCTTCTACTTATATCTGCTGTGTAAAATACCTTTTATTTTTTTGTCCTAGAAGTTATTTAAAAAGATGACTTAAGTGACGGTTTATGAAACATATAATATAGAAAACTTGAGTTTTGTCCATTTCTTGCTTTCTAATATTTCAACCTCCTGGAAGGACAGAGAGCCCGAGTTGGTCTTGGGTTTGCAATTCTATTTTAACCTGAAGCTAGTTTCAAAACTTTGTATAACAAGAATAATGATACAGCCTTTGTAGCAATTTATGGTTTTAAAATGCATTCTGTTATCTCACTTGAATCAACATTCCACATTCATTGATCATAGACTAAGTGCTAGGCAGTTAGGCAGGGCATCTGTCATTATCCCGTTTGAGAAAGCAAATACTCACAGATGTTAAGTGACGTGGCCAGGATTATACAACTACCAAGTGGTGAATCTGGGAACTGAACCTGGGCTCCTTGCTGAGAGGCAGGGTAGTGCCACACTACTCTGGTTTAGACTCCAGCTCTGCTGTTTAACCTGAGCGAGTTACTTAACCTCTCTGTGCTGTGGTTTGTTGTAAGAGTATTCATAAAGCATTTAGAACAGTGCCTGGTGAATAGTAAGCACTATGTTGAGTTGTTATCATTATCTGGTATTTAGTCCAGTGTACTTGTCTGTGTTATGCTGCCTGTATCCCTACAGAGCTTGATAGACTATTTCCTCCTTTATCTCCAGTGGAACTTTTCCTGTATTTCATAACAGGCAACTCCATTTGGTGAAACCACTATACATCTGTCCTTTGGCCTATATGCCCAAAACAGTCTATTGGGAATATCAGAACTTTTAAAAACCACTCCCAACTTTATACTCTGGATTTCCAGAACACAAAGAAATGAAGCCCATCCATTATGTGAAGAGATTATTAGTGGGAAACTCTGAAGAAAGGTCTAGTTAAATCTTTGTAAAATATAATTGCAAAAAAAATTTTTAAGAACAGCTTGGACGGATTTGATTATTTTTCCTACACACACATGAATGGTAGTGTAATTTGCAGTTTCTGAAAGTTGTGCAACAGTTTCTGTGATCCCTCTGAAGCTACCTGGTGGATAATTCAGTATGTCTAACAATTGAACATCTACCAGATATTCTTTATTAAAGCTCTTCAATTAACACAAGCAAATTTAATCTATTATTATTTTTAAGTGGTCCTGGAAGAAAACACTTTTCAATAAACTCATAAATTACATGAACATTTGCTAATAATATCTATTTTTATAGGTAAGTTATCTTATTCAAAGTAGAGAGATTTACTTAATCCAAGATACAAAAATTGAAAGCTAAATAGTGGAAGACCTAGTTTTCTTCTCTCTGTAATAGAATAATCTTTATTCTTGTTAGGCATACTTTGGTTTGTTTTTTGAATCCAAGGCAAATTAATGATTGCACTTTATTATGAATTTTCATCTTACAGAGTTTAAACATCTTCCAGAACCTAAACAAACGCCAGTTTGAAACAGTTATTCATTTGTTTGAAGTTGCAATAATAGCAACTGATCTGGCTTTATACTTCAAGTAAGTACATAACCTCCTTATATCTGTGTGGTTCTGCCTTCCATAAATGATCCATGACATTGAACTTGAAAGGCATTTATTCACACACACATTTATTCATTTTCCTTTTGGATTATCAATAGAATACCTTGAAGATGCCTTATAGTAAACTTACTAGACATCTGGAAGTAGTTTATTATCTGAAGAAGTTTGAGTTGAAGAATATTCAGCAAGGTCAGTGCTGAATACCATGGCAGAGAGTGATACTACCAAACCTTATGAGGTGACTTTTTGCCCTGGTGAATCCACCATGGTCCGGAGCCTGACATTTGGTCCTGTCAGTGTCAGGGAGATGAACAATTGTGGTGATACTGATGCACACTAACCAAACTCTCAGAATGCTGAGTTACACACAGCAGAGCACTAGCTTATTTATAATAATAATTACCAAGGACCAGATACTTCTTGTCAGTGAATAAAGTTGCTTGTTGAAAATGGATTAGAACAATGTGAAAAGTTATAGGATCCAAACATTTATGATGTGGATGGGCAGTATCAAATTTTGCTTCTCTGATCCTTCTTAATTAAAATTTTAATTATTAAATAGTTCAAACATGAAGACAGATACTTAGAATGATATAATTGATATCCAAATAGCCATGCTAAGATTTGCCACACCTGTCTTAGATCTCTTCTTTTTTAAGGAGAAAATAGGTGATGGAAGTGAGGCATCCCACCCCACCCCAACCCACAGGAAAGACCCTTCCCTTCACCCTCACAGACACCAACATCCATCCATTCCATCTGTGTTTTTATGTGATTATGAAGTGCTTTAAAATTTTCCATAAATGGTACCATACAGTACATACCTTTCTGCAACTTGCTTTTTCTCTTTATTTTTTAATATATTTTATTGATTATGCTCTTAGTTGTCTCAATTTTTCCCCTAATCCCCCCCGCCACCCAGTACCCCCATTCCCTCCAGTAATCCCCTCTTAGTTCATGTCCATGGGTCACACATGTAAGTTCTTTGGTTACTCCATTTCCTATACTGTTCTTAACATACCCCTATTTTATACCTACCAATTTCTACTTCTTAATCTCTGAACTTTTTCCCCTATTCTCCCCTTACCCCTCCCAGCTGATAACTCTCCAAATGAGCTCCATATCAATGATTCTGTTCCTGTTCTGCTTGTTTGCTTAGTTTGTTTTTTAGATTCAATTGTTGATAGTTGTGAACTTAATTGCCATTTTAATGTTCACAGTTTTGATCTTCTTTTTCTTATATAATTCCCTTTAGCATTTCATATAATAATGGCTTGGTGATGATGAACTCCTTTAGTTTTACCTTTTATTTGCCCTTCAATTCTAAATGATAGCTTTTCTGGATAGAGTAATCTATGTTGTAGGTCCTTGCTCTTCATCACTTTGAATACTTCTCGCTAATCCCTTCTTGCCTGCAAAGTTTCTTTTGAGAAAATGGCTCAGTCTCATGGGATCTCCTTTGTAGGCAACTTTCTGCTTTTCTCTTACTGCTTTTATTCTCTCTTGCCTTGTCTGGTGTGGCTCACTGGATTGAGTGCCAGGCTGCAAACCAAAGGGTCACCAGCTCAATTCCCAGTCAGGGCACAGGCCTGGGTTGTGGGCCAGGTCCCCAGTGAGGAGTGCACAAGAGGCAACCACACATTGATGTTTCTCTCCCTCTCTATCTTCCTCCCTTCCCCTCTATCTAAATATAAATAAATAAAATCTTTACAAAGAAAGAGTCTCTCTTTATCTTTAACCTTTGGCATTTTAATTATGATCTGTCTTGGTGTTGTCTTCTTTGGGTCCAACTTGTTTGGGACTCTATGTCTATTTCCTTCACCAAATTAGGGAAGGTTTCTTTTATTATTTTTTCAAATAAGTTTTCAATTTTTTGCTCTTCCTCTTCTCCTTCTGGTACCCCTATGATTTGAAAGTAGGTATGTTTGAAGATGTCCCAGAGGCTCCTAGCCTATCCTCATTGTTTTTGAATTCTTTTTTCTTCTTGTTGTTCTGATTGAATGCTTTTTTCATCCTTATGTTCCATATTGTTGACTTGATTCTTGGCTTCATCCCCTTCACTGTTGGTTCCCTGTAGATTTTTATTTCACTTGTAATCTTCAAATGTAACCTTCATTTTTGCCAGGGTGTTTTTTATGCTGTTGAAGTACCCAATATATTTCTTGAGAATTCTGATAACCAATGTTTTGAAATCTTCTGGTAGGTTGCTTATCTCTGTTTTCTTTATTTGTTTTTCTGGAATTTTGTTCTGTTGTTTCATTTGGGCCATATTTCTTTATCTCCTCATTTTGGCAGCCTCCTGTGCTTGTTTCTGTGTATTAGGTAGAGCTGCTTTGACTCCCTGTCTTAGTAGCATGGCCTATGTAGAAAAGACACCTGTTAAGTTGTATGGGGCAGAGCCTTAGGTAATCGCCAGAGTGGGGCAACCTGTGTCACCACTCCGTGGCTCTGTGTGGGGGAGGGCTCAGGGAAGGGACAATGCCACTGCTTGACCTCTGGAGTTTTACCTGGGGGAGGAAGCTGTCTCCTGGCACTTGCTGTATTGCCAGTCACTTCAGTTTCTCCCTGTATGCCACTGGTACCCTACCAGCTGTTGCCCTGGTGCTGAATCCCAGAGTGGGTGGGTCTGCATGAGTCCTAATTCGGTTGTGAGCCCCTTAAGGGGAATCTCTTGAGACTCCTGTAGTTTCTTCTGCCACCCCAACCCTCATTGGTTTTTATAGCCAGAAGTTATGGGAACTTATCTTCCTGGCACTGGAACCCTGGGCCGAGTGGTCTGGTCTGGGGCTCTATCCCTCACTCCCAAGGAATCCTCCTGATTTTTCACATACCACATGTGAATGTGGGAGAGTTCATCCTGTGTCTCCGTGCCTCTCCATGCCACTCCTCATCTCCATTCTTCTCTGCACCTCTCCACCTTCCCATGCCTCTCTACATGGCTCCGCATCTCTGCCTCTCCTACCCATCTGGATGAATGTGGCTTCTTTAAATCCTTGGGTGTCAGACTTCCATACAGCTTGATTTTCTAACAATTCTGGGTGATATTTGTTTTGTAATTAGTTGTAATTTTTGCTGTACTTGTGTAGGGAGGTGAGGCATGTTTACTTAAGCCTCCATCTTGACTGGAAGTCCCAACCTGCTTTTCTCATGTAACATTTTCTTTTAAAGATTTACCTTGGTGCTGCCCTCGCAGGGTGGCTCAGTTGCTTGGAGTGTCGTCCCACACACCAAAAGGTTGCGGGTTTGATCCCCAGTCAGGGCACATACCTATATTGCAGATTTAATCCTTGGTCAGGGGGGTGGTTCAGGCGGCAACTGATTGATGTTTCTCTCTCACATTGATGTTTCTCTCTCTCTCAAAAATCAATAAACATATCTTTGGGTGAGGATTAAAAAATAAAAAATAAAGATTTACCTTGGTGGTAAATGGAGATCTGGTTCATTTGTTTCTCTGTATACTCAGCTGTATATATATATACACACTATAATTAATTTAGTCATTCTATTCATGGACATTTAGATTATTTTGAATTTTTCAGAATTGCCCACAATACTACACTGTATGTCCTTGTGTGTGTGTATATATATATATATGAACGTTTCCTCTAAACTCTCCCTAGAAATGAGATTGCTATAGGGTTGTTTGCATATCTTCAATTTTTTTAAAATTATTTTATTGTTGTTCACTTATAGTTGTCTGCATTTACCCCCACCCCCAACCCCAGGCAAACCCACCTCCCTCCCTTGCTTCCACCCTCCCCCTTGGTTTTGTCCATGTGTCCTTTATAGCAGTTCCTGAATACCCTTGTCCCCATTATCCCCTTCCCCCTCCCCTCTGGTTACTGCCAGATTGTTCTAAATTTCAATGTTTCTGGTTATAATTTGTTTCTCTGGTTGTATTTTGCTTGTTTACCTCACAAGCGTCTTGGCTGTGGCTGATCTGAGTTCCCTGGTAGCTGATCTGGCCTTGGTGCCTTCTCTCATGAGTCCTTATATAAAACCCCTTAACATTTCGTATAGTAAAGGCTGCGTGATGATGTACTCCTTGAACTTGGCCTTATCTGAGAAGCACTTTATCTGCCCTTCCATTCTAAATGACAGTTTTGCTGGATAGATTATTCTTGGTTGTAGGTCCTTGCTTTTCATGATTTGAAATATATCTCTCCAGCCCCTTCTTACTTGGAAGGTCTCCTTAGAGAAATCCGCTGACAATCTTATGGGAATTCCTTTGTAGGTAACTGTCTCCTTTTCTCTTGCTGCTTGTAAGATTCTTTCCTTATTCTTGACCTTGGGTAATGTTATTATGATGTGCCTTGGTGTGTTCCTCTTTGGGTTCCGCTTCTTTGGAGTTCTCTGAGCTTCTTGGATTTCCAGGAAGCCTATTTCCTTTGCCAGATTTGGGAAGTTCTCGTTCATTATCTGTTCAAAAATACGTTCAATTTCTTGGTGTTCCTCTTGTCCTTCTGGCAGCCCTATGATCCGGATATTGGGTCGTTTACAAATGTCTCTGAGGTTCCTGAGTCCCTCCTCATTTTTTTGAATTCTTG
>PVJI01026124.1:0-19448 GCA_004026765.1 Micronycteris hirsuta
GCGGGGCCCCTAGTAGGCTTCCAAAACCCAGATTTTCTGTCTGCTGGGTGCTGGGAGGGTGTTTCCTTAGCTCTCCTGTGGGGGGGAACACCAGACTATTTCTCAGGATAGTGTATGGATTCATTGCACCCTGCTGCCAGTCTCTGACAACGCCTGAGTCTGTTTATGTTGCTGTTTCCTCAGCAAGAGTTAAGGACAGAATGGGAGAAAAGAAAGAAAACCCAAACAAAACAAAATGCCCAAGACAGAGAAAAACTGAAAAAAGAATAAAAAAACTTGCTCAGTGGAGCAAACAGGATATCAGAGCTTCTGGTGAAGGGATTTCCAGAGGGTGGGTGGAGGCAGTAGTATCCCACAGGGCAAGGTAATTGATTTTTTCCTGGGAAGGGCTAGCTCTTCTCAAGAAAAATGGCTGCTAAGGGAGCCCAGGTATATCCAGGCCCCCAAAATCCCACAGCCACAGCCACAAGACTCACCCCAGTGCTTCCCACTCCAGACTCTTCTCACCTGACTCCAGTTTGCTCCACTCTCCCTTCCTCAGACCCAAATTGGGTAGCTGCAAAACACAAAACTTTTGCTTTGCCCCTTTAAGGAAAAACAGACAGGTTGGTAAGTTTTGTCTGTAGAGGTTTTTGTTTCTTCACAGAGCAGAGAGCATGCACAGTGCAAACTCCTTGATCTCCTGATCTGGATGCTCTAGGAATATCCCTTGTGTAGGTTTTTTGGACTCTCCTATTGTATTTGGGCCCTGATTTTTATTAGCCTGTTCCTTGGTGGGAACCTTCCTCTATCTCACTAACTAAGGGGCTCCACAACTCCCATGACTGCCTTGAGAGGGCTCTAGGTGTGGGTTGGGTCCCCAGTTGGGGCACATACGGGAGACCTCCTATGGAGGCTTGTCTCTCACAGGAGTGCCTCTCCCTCTCTCTCCCAAATCAATAGCTTATATCCTGTATGCCTTGTCTTCTTTCAAGTCTTATATCATCCTCATGGGTTAAGGGAAAGAAGGGAAGACTCTAGCAGCAAAACTGTAAAAATGGACAGTGGCAGGGCTCTCACGCCTCTTCCTCTAGGAGTCTTAGCCTCAGGCTCGCACTGCTACGCTCCAGCCAGGGTCTCTGCAGCCAGCGCTGCCCCAGCCGCCTCTCTCCACCCCTGGCCATTCTGGCTCCTTAGTTGAGCAGCAGCCTCCTCAGTTAGACTCCGTCCTGTTTGCACTCTGGGGAGGTGACAGCCCCCTCTCCAGCAAGTACCACAGGCCCCAGGCCCCAGACCCCGGCTCCTGGTGAAGGCAGGGTGCGCAGCCCTGCCCAGGGTGGAGGGCACAGAGACAAGTCCGGGCGCCAAGGTGCGGCTGCTCTGGTTTATTCTTCCAGAGGAGGATATTGTAACTTCCACAAAACGGCTCCCGCTCCAAATCTGCACAGGCAGACATGCTGTGCTGGCCTGCTGGTGGCAGCAGCTGCTCTGCCACGAGAGCCCAGGTCGACAACCCCTGAGTGTCCTCACAGGTGGGCAGGCACTTGCACACTCACACACCTGCACAGTCATCCACACACACGGTCACTCCTGCTCTCACAGTCAGCTGGATTTTCGAGTTGATCGCTTTGCGGTTTAGCTGCAAGACCAGTACGGAGCTGGCAGCAAGTGGAAGGAGCTTCCAGCTACTCTGTAGCCATCTTGGGAACCTCGACAGCCTTTCATTCTTAAAATAGAATCTAAAGTCCTTATCAAGGTCTTCTGTGATTTCACTCTTGAATATCTTCATTTCATACCGTTCTTTCCCTTGGTTCAGCCACATTGGCTTCCTTTCTGTTGCTAGAAAACGCTGAGCCCTTTTTTTTAACTTAGGGCCTTTGCTGATGCTGTGTATCAGCACTGCTCTTCTTAGTTTTGAACCTGGCTGTCTCTGTTCCATCCTTAAGACTGTAGACCAAGCATAACCTAAGACAGGCTTTTCCTGGTCAGCCTAACTGCCTTAAGTGTTGTCATAATATTTGAACTACATTGTAATTAATCATCTTGTTTATTTTTACTCTCCCCTCTGTGAAGGTGTGGTCCTTCTCTAGATTGTGGCTTGTAGTGCCTATTTTTAAATTAATAAATACTTGTTGAATTCTTAAGATTCTTAAACATTGGACACAGGTTGATTATTTCTTTGAGGGGGAGAGGAACTAAAGTCTATAAGTCTCCAAGTAATTGAGAAAAAAGCAAATTTTTAAAAGATGGAATGAGATTATATATAACCATGAATAGGTGCAATCTAAATACAAAGTATTATTTTTTGAGAAGCTTTATAGTTTAGTGATTTATAGGGCTTTTACTTGCAGAGGTCTAAGAATTTATAGATATGACATTTTTATGTGGTAGGACATTAAAGTAATATACATTACTTTACTATTAAAGTAATATTCATTAAAGTGGAAACCCAGAGGTGAGGAAGGTGCTAATCAGGCAGAGTTTATACTGTGGATTCAACTGATTTAAAATACTTCATTTTAATATTTAATATCAATCTCATTTAATAATGTTAATTGTTATAAGTTTGGAGTTAATGTCTTTGTATTTTATAAGTTTTTTTCTTTTTAATCCTCACCTGAGTATATGTTTATTGATTTTAGAGAGAGAAGAGGGAGAGACATCAATTAGTTGCCTCCCTTAGGCACCCCAACTGGGGATCGAACCCGCAACCTAGGTAATGTGCCCTGACCAGGAATCGAACTCACATCCTTTTGATGCTCCAACCAACGGGGCCACCCAGCAAGGGCTGTATTTTATAATTTTTAAAAATGCAGTTTTATTTCAATTTTAGAAAATATGGTGTGATATAAAAATGTACATCTATAAATTATGAAAGGATTCCTCTTTTATAGCAAATTTGTCCTTTATTTTAAGTTATTCAGTTGATTAAAAATATAGTTGATTTATAACTTTTCAGTAATATATTTATTGCTTATTAAAGTAGGATTATGGCTATATTATGGCTCAATTAGAAATACAAATGAAAGAGGATGCTGAGGTTTTAGATAGTGAATTAAGTAATTGCTTTTGGACTCAGTGCTTTAAATTATCTTAACAGCTTATTCCGGGAACATGATTTAATTTATATCTATGTAGATAGTTTATTAAGGCTACTGATAAACATGTTAATATTATTATTTATGTTTAACTGTCTAATACACTTAGTAATATCTCTTTCCCCAATCCCTTCCCCTTTGTGATTTCTTTCATTTTTAGGATCATCATGCCTAGACCTCATAATATAAAAAAGCCTCTTACATATCAGATTTCCAGTTTGACAAGTGAATCTTATAAACAGCTGGATTATTTGCCTGACAAACTAAGAGCAAAGCTGCTTCCTTTTCAGAAAGATGGCATCACTTTTGCCCTTAGAAGAGATGGCAGGTAAGGTACTTTTTTGAAGACTTGCTAAAAATATTAAATCCCTGGCGAATGTATGAAAAACAAAGCTTGCGCAAAGCTTTGTGTGTGTGTGTGTGTGTGTGTGTGTGTGTGTGTGTATGTACATACATAGTAGTTCATTAATTTTTTTTTGCTGTATCATGAAATAATTTCAGGATATAACTTATTTTGCCTTCATTCGTGAGTGATATTTTGGTTGGCAGATGGCTCTACTTCAATAGCTATTTTTTTTCTTAGCACTTTGGAAGTTATAGTCTGCTGTCTTCTGGTTTCCACAGTTGACATGAAAAAATATGCTCTTGAGTCTCAAAATATTATCCTACAGGTGACTTATTACAAAGTGAAAAATTACAACCTGGCTGGTGTAGCTCAATGGATTGAGTGTGGGCTGGGAACTAAAGGGTCGCTGGTTCGATTCCCAGTCAGGGCACATGCCTGGGTTGCGGGCCAGGTCCCCAATGAGGGCCACGTGAGAGGAAACCATACATTGCTGTTTCTCTCCCTCTCTCCCTCCCTTCCCCTCTCTCTAAAAATAAATAAAATCTTGAAAAAAAAACAACAAAGTGAAAAATTACAAAATGAGTAATATTAGTATCGCTAGTATCAGGACACGTACAGACATAATGTAGTGCATGGGATATATGAAACATTCCTTAGCAGTATTATATCTGGAAATACTTGAGCCTGACAATCATAAGGAAGTAGTCAAACCAGTTCAGAATGTGGGATATTTCTTCAGGACAACTGACCTGAAGTCTTCAAATGATTCAATGCCATGAAAAACCTAGGGCAGTGGTGAGAATGTTATAAATTGAGAGAGAATTAAGAGCTAGAATATCTAAAAGTAAACCATAATCTTTGATTAGGTCCTGGATAAGTAGAAAGATAAACTTTAGAGGACATTTTTTAGGACAACTGGGAAAATTTTATCTGGACTGTATTATAGTGATGTTATTGAATTAATGTTGATTATCTTAGGTGAGGTCATTGTATTGCAGTTGAATAGAAGAATGTTTTTGTTCTGGGATCATAAAGAATTTGAGGGTGAGGAATCCTACTATCTTCATCCTACTTTCTACATTTTCACAAAAGACAAGGACCTGTGTATGTTTAGAAAAACTTTGAATGGGTCAGCCAAAGTGTTAACAGGGTGAATCTGGTGAGTGGTATAAGTGTGTTCATTGTATTATTTTTGGGGGGGGGTTATGTGAGTTTATAAATTTTCCAGAATAAAACAAAACCCCACCAAGGAATCAATCTAATTTTCATTGCTCTGTAGATCTCTTGTCTGTATGTTATTCTCTCTGTCTTTGGAATTCTGCAGTTACATTATAATTTATTTAGTATTTTTTAAATCTTGTTTGGGATTATTGTACATTTTTAATCTGGGATTTATATCATGTTGATTCTGAAAAATTCTCAGCTATTGCTTCTTCAAATATTGAATCTTACCTATTCTCTATATTATTTTCTGCAATTTGAATTACTTATACTTGACCTTTTCACTCTCTTTTATTTAGTGTTTCTTATATTTTCAGTCTGTGTTACATTATGTCTGTTTTTAAAGATCCCCCTTAGATAGTACATGATTCTGCTATTTAACTCATCTACACAACTTGTAAAAAACTAAGAAAAGTGTGAGGACCATAAGTATATAACTTGAAGAATTTTCACAGAGTAGCCATCACCCAGATCAAGAAACAGAATTACATTACTTGCGTCCCAGGAATCTTCCTCTTGCCCCCTCCAAATCACTACTATCCTCCTCTCCGGATGTCACCACTATCCTGACTTCTGACACCATAAATTACTTTTACATGTTCAACTATATCATTGTAATTATATATATATATATATATATATATATATATATATATATATATATATATAAACATATGTGTTTATATATATGTATTTATATACATACATATACATGTGTGTGTATATATATATACTTTTTTGTGTCTGACTTCTTTCACTCAACATCGTTGTGAGATCCTTCCACATTGTTGTATTTGGTTGTAGTTGGTTCGTTCGCATTGCCACATATTATAAAATTTCATTGTGTAAATATACCATGATTTACTTATTGATTCTACTGTTGCTGAGCATATGGGTTGTTTCTAGTTTGGACCTCTTATAAAAACTACAACACTATGAACATTCTTATACAAATCTTTTGGTAAATGTAGGTACATTTCTCTTGTACATATACCACGAAGAGAAATTGTGGGGTCATAAAATATCCATATATTCCACTAAGTAGATTCTACTAAGCACATTTTGCCAGGTCTGTCTTAATGAAGTACCACAAGTAGATGGCTTAAACAACGGAAGTTTATTGCCTCACAGTTCTAGAGGCTAGAAGTCTGAAATTAAGGTTTGCTGGGATTGATTTCTCCCCAAGGCTGTTAGGAAAGGTTCTCTTCTAAGTCTTATTCCTTCACTTGTAGATAGCTGTCTTTTTCCAATGGCTTTTCACATCATTTTCCTTCTATTCATGTCAAAATTTTCTCCTAACACATTTTTTTTATCCTCAACCAAGGACATTTTTTTTCCCATTGCTTTTGGAGAGAAAAGAAAGGAAAGAGAAAGGGAGAGAGAGAGAAACATCATTGTGAGAGAGAAATATCAACCCGTTAACTCCTGCACGTTCCTGAACAGGGTATTGAACCAGCAACCCAGGCATGCACCCTGACAAGGATCAAACCACAGCCTTTAGATTATGGGACAATGTTCCAACAAACCAAGCCATACCTGCCAGGGCAAAATTTTTCCTTTTTAAAACGATACCAGTTATATTGGATTAGAGCCCACCCTAATGACCTAATTTTAACTAATTACATCTGCAATAATCCTATTTCCAAATTAGGTCACATTCTGAAGCACTGAGTTTTAGGACTTCAACATAGGAATTGGGGGGGTTATAGTTCAACCCCTAAACTCATCCAAACATTTTTTAAAATATATTTTATTGATTATGCTATTACAGTTGTCCCATTTCCCCCCCTTTATTCTCCTCCACCCTGCACACCCCCTCCCACCCACATTCCCCCCCATTAGTTTGTGTCCATGGATCATACATATAAGTTCTTTGGCTTCTACATTTCCTATACTATTCTTAACCTCCCCGCTGTCTATTTTCTACCTACCATTTATGCTACTTATTCTCTGTACTTCTCCCCTCCCCCTTCCCACTCCCCTGTTGATAACCCTCCATGTGATCTCCATTTCTATGATTGTGTTCCTGTTCTAGTTGTTTGCTTAGTCTGCTTTTGTTCTTGTTTTGGGTGTGGTTTTTAATAACTGTGAGTCTGCTGTCATTTTACTATTCATATTTTTTATCTTCTTTTTCTTAGATAAATCCCTTTATCATTTCATAAAATAAGGACATGGTGATGATGAACTCCTTTAACTTGACCTTATCTGAGAAGCACTTTATCTACCCTTACATTCTAAATGAAAGCTTTGCTAGATAGAGTAATCTTGGTATAGGTCCTTGCCTTTCATAACTTGGAATACTTCTCTCCAGCCCCTTCTTGCCAGTAAGGTCTCTTTTGAGAAATCAGCTGATAGTCTTATAGGAACTACTTTGTAGGCAACTGTCTCCTTTTCTCTTGCTGCTTCTAAGATTCTCTCATTTTTAATCTTGGGTAATGTAATCATGATGTTCCTTGGTGTGTACCTCCTTGGGTCCAACTTCGTTAGGACTCTCTGAGCTTCCTGGACTTTCCTTTGCCAGCTTGAAGGACTTTCCTTCATTATTTGTTCAAATAAGTTTTCAGTTTCTTGCACTTCCTCTTCTCCTTCTGGCACCCATATAATTTGAATGCTGGAATGTTTAAAGATGTCCTGGAGGTTCCTAAGCTTCTCCTCATTTTTTTGAATTCTTGTTTCTTCATTCTTTTCTGGTTGAATGTTTCTTTCTTCCTTCTGGTCCACACCGTTGATTTGAGACCCAGTTGCCTTCCCATCACTGTTGGTTCCCTGTACATTTTCTTTTATTTCACTTAGCATAGTTCATTTTTCCATCTAATTTGCAAACAAATTCAACCAATTTTGTGAGCATACTGACTACCAGTGTTTTGAATTGTGCATCCGATAGGTTGGCTATCTCTTCATTGCTTAGTTGTATTTTTTCTAGAGCTTTGATCTGATCTTTCATTTGGGCCATTTTTTTGGTCTCGTCTCACCTGTTGTGTACTAAGGGGTGGAGCCTTAGGTGTTCACCAGGACAAGGCAACCCATGTTGCTGTGTTGTGATGCTGTCTGTGGGGAAGGGGTCTGAGAGGGAACAATGGCGCTTGCTCTACTCTCTGCCGGATTTCAGTCACTTCCCCCGCTACCTACAAGCAAATTGGGCATTTCTGGTGCTGATTCCCACATGGGTGTGCTTGTGCACGTTCTAGGACCCTGTGAGTCTCTCCAAGGAACTCTCCTGTGAGGCTGGGGGTTCTTCCTGTTGCCGTCTCAACTCCACAGTTGTTTTCAGTTGATGGTTTGAGGCTTTATTTCCCTGAAATGGAGCCCTGGGTTGCACGATCTGTTTTGCTCCCCAGCTATTCCTCCTGGTTTATCTGTACGAGAATGTGGGACCACCCGCTCCACCAGCCGCCACCTCACTGGGTCCACCAGCCCCTGTCTTGCTGGGTCCGCCAACCGCTGCCTTGCTACTAGTCCTCTCCACTCTAGCTGCTTGTCTCTGCCCCTCCTAGTGGTCTGGATGAATGTGTTTTCTTTAACTCCTTGGTTGTCAGACTTCCATACAGTTCAATTTTTTGTCAGTTGTTGTTGTTTTTTGTTTTTAAATTGTGTTGTTCTTCTTTTGGTTGTGCTTGGAGGCACAGTGTGTCTACCTACACCTCCATCTTGGCCGGAAGCCCCCATCCAAACATTTTTTAAAGTGATTGTACCAATTATACTTGTATTGACAGTGTCTAAGAGTTGCAGTTATAGTATATCCTTACCAACCCTTCATACTGTCTATATTTAATTTCATTTTCGATGTTCTGGTAATTATGTAGTGATATTTATTGAGGTTTTTATTTGCATCTTTCTGACAACAAATGAAGTTTAACACATTTTCATATACTTATTAGCCATTTGGACATCCTCTCTTGTTCAGTGCTTGTTCATGTCCTATCCATTTTTCTACTGGGTTTTCTGTCTACCCCTTTGTTGTTTTTTCTAGGAGTCTTTTGTGAGATTTATATTTTTATTGAGGCTTTTGTGAGGTAGAAGTGCTGCAAATACTTTTTCTCAGGCTATGACTTTTTCACCGTTTTTGTAATGTCTTGGTAAGCAGAGGTTCTCAGTTTTAATGTCATCTTAAATACTCTTTATCAATATTCTCTTTTATGCCTGACATTTTTATATCCTGTTTTAGAAATATTGTCTACTTCAAGGTTATGAAGATAATTTCCTATGTTTTTGTCCTAAAAACTTAACTTTTTATTTTTTTTACAAATTTGATCTACAGTCCACCTGGATTTGATTTTTTTGCACGGTATGAGTTAAGGGGCTGGCTTGATTAATTACTCATTATTTCTTTCTTTATTTAATTTTTGTATATGGATGTCTGATTGATCCATCATAATTTATTGAAAATGCCAACCTTTCTCCACTGCACCAGAGTGTCTTGTCATAAATCAAGTTATCTTATGTGTACCTTTCTAGATAAATGCTCTCCAATGGAACTTTCTGCCATGATAGAAATGTTTGTATATATACTGTTTACTTTCATAGTTATTAGGTACACGCGGCTCCTGAGTTCTTGAAATGTCACCAGTGCAACTAAAGACTGAATTTTTTCATTTTTGTTGAATTTATTGGAGTGACATTGGTTAATAAAACTATGAAAGTTTTAGGTGTACAATTCTATAAGACTTCATCTGTCTGTTGTGTTGTGTGTTTACCACCCAAGTCAAGTCTCCTTCTCTCACCATTTATCACCTCTCTACCTCCTCTGAATTTTTAGTTTTAGCTAATTTTAATTAATGTAATTCAAATAGCCAGCTGTGTCTAGTGGCTACCATGTGGGACAGTGTACGTATACATAGATTATCTGTTTTATTAATATTTGTCTGATTGCTAGTCTTTTTGTTGGTACCATACTTCTAAACTACTGTAAATTTATAAAGCTATTTTGGTATGAGGTAGGATATACCTTCATTTAAAAAAAATATTTTTCTTGCCCGGCTGGTGTAGCTCAGTGGATTGAGCGCGGGCTGGGAACCAAAGGGTCCCGGTTCGATTCCCAGTTGGGGCACATGCCTGGGTTGTGGGCCAGGTCCCCAGTGGGGGCCATGTGAGAGGCAACCATACATTGCTGTTTCTCTCCCTCTGTCTCCCTCCCTTCCCCTCTCTCTAAAAAAATAAATAAATAAAATCTTAAAAAAAAATAAAATAAAAAAAAATAAGGTATAATTAAGTTTACAAAATGCACAGGTTATAGGTATATAGTTCAATGGATTCTGACATATGCATGCACCTGTATTTCAAAACACCTCAGAGAAGATATAGTACACTTTCACTTCCCATAATAGTCCTCTTGCTAATCATCATCATCCCCCTGAATTAGGCAACCACTGATATGACGTCTATCACCAGAATATAATTTTTATAGTTACTTGATACTCTTTATTTTTTTAAACTTTTATTTGGAAATAATTTCAACTTACAGAAAAAAGTGTTATTTTTAGCCCTGGCTGGGTAGCTCAGCTGGTTGGAGTG
Organism: Micronycteris hirsuta; assembly: GCA_004026765.1. Lineage (NCBI taxonomy): Eukaryota > Metazoa > Chordata > Mammalia > Chiroptera > Phyllostomidae > Micronycteris > Micronycteris hirsuta. Next base: position 10,156 of record PVJI01026124.1, read on the forward strand.
TTGTCCCAATAGGTAAGATTGTGGGTTCAATTTCAGGTAAGAGCACATAGAAAAATCAACCAATAGGACTTCTGACCAAGATGGAGGTGTAGGTAGATATACTCTGCCTCCTCGCATAACCAAAAGAAGGTCAACAACAAATTTATAAACAAAAAATAACCAGAACTTCCAGGAAATCAAACTGTATAGAAGAAATCTGACAACCAAGGAGTTGAAGAAGAAACATTCATCCAGACTCATAGGAGGGGCAGAGACAGTCAGCCAGGGAGAGAGGATGCACGGTAGCAGGTGGACCAGGGCAGGCGCCTGGGGTGAGGCAGCAGCTGGCAGACTAGTCTGTCCCACATTTGTGTGTAGATAAACTGGGAGGAAGAAGTGGGGAACGAGACAGGTAATACAACCCAGAGTTCCAGTGTAGAAACTAAAACTTCAAAACCTCTGAGTGCAAAAACCTGTGGGTATTGTAGTGGCAGGAGATACTCCCAGCCTCACAGGAGAGTTTGTTGGAGAGATGCACAGGGTCCTGGAATGTACACAAACCTACCCCCCACAACCCTCGCCAGGAAACCAGCACCAGAAGGGCCCAATTTGCTTGTGAGTAGTGGGGGAAGTGACTAAAAGCCATCCAAGAGTCAAGTAAGCAGGCATTTTTCCCTCTCAGACCCCTCCCCCACATACAGTGGCCACAATATAAAGACATGGGTTCCCCTGCCCTGGTGTATACCTAAGGCTCGACCTCTTACTATGTAACAAGCTTGCCAAGACAAAAAAATAATATGGCCCAAATGAAAGAACAGATCAAAGCTCCAAAAATAGAACTAAGCAATGAAGAGATAGCCAACCTATCAGATGCACAGTTCAAAACACTGGTGATCAGGATGCTCACAGAAATGGTTGAGTATGCTTACAAAATAGGGGAAGAAGTGAAGGCTGTGCAAAGTGAAATACAGAAAAATGTACAAGGAACTAACAATGGAGGGAAGGAAACCAGGACTCAAATCAACGGTTTGGAGCAGAAGGAAGAAATAAACATTCACCCAGAACAGAATGTAGAAACAAGAGTTCAAAAAACTGAGGAGAGGCTTAGGAGTCTCCAGGACAACTTTACATGTTCCAACATCCAAATCATTAGGGAGCCAGAAAGAGAAGAGGAAGAGTAAGAAACTGAAAACTTATTTGAACAAATGATGAAGGAGAGCTTCCCCAATCTGGCAAAGGAAATAGACTTCCAGGAAGCTCAGAGTGTCACAAAGAAATTGGACCCAAGGAAAAACACACCAAAGCACACCATAATTTCATTACCCAAGATGAAAGATAAGGAGAGAATCTTAAAAGCAGCGAGAGAAACAGTTACCTACAAAGGAGTTCCCATAAGACGATCAGCGGATTTCTTGAAAGAAACCTTGTAGGCAAGAAGGGGCTAGAAAGAATATTCCAAGTCATGAAAGGCAAAGACCTACACCAAAATTACTCTATACAGCAAAGCTATCATTTAGAATGGGGGGGCAGATAAAGTGCTTCCCAGATGAGGTAATGTTAAAGGAATTCATCATCACCAAGCCCTTATATGAAATGTTAAAGGGACTTATCTAAGAAAAAGATGATGATCAAAAATATGAACAGTAAAATGACAACAAATTCACAACTGTCATCAACTGAACCTAAAAACAAAAACAAGCTAAGCAAACAGCTAGAACAGGAACGAAATCACAGAAATAGAGATCACGTGGAGGGTTATCAACGGGGAGGGGTAAGAGGGAGACTGGGGGCAAAGGTACAGGGAATAAGAAGCATAAATGGTAGGTACAAAATAGACGGGGAGGTTAAGAATAGTATAGGAAATGGAAAAGCCAAAGAACTTATATGTACCACCCATGGACATGAAGTAAGGTGGGGGAATATTGGTGGGAGTGGGGGTGTAGAGTGGAGGGGGATAGAAGGGAGAAAAAAATGGGACCACTATAGTAGCATAATCAATAAAATACATTAAAAATGAAAAAAGAAAAGTCAACCAGTAAATGCATAAATGGATAGAGCAACAAATCCTTTTTTCTTTCTCTTTTACTTTCTCTCAAAATCAATATATAAATTTAAAAAAATTTTTAATGAACAGTTATTTTTGAAAGTATAACAAAAACTAAAAATCAGGAAATTTAACTTCTATATAATACTTTAATCTACATATGTGTTGTCAGTTGTACCAATAATATCATTTTTATTTTTTTAGTACAAGATCCATAGTTTTCATAACACTGGCATTTTGGGGGGAGAATATAGGCCAGTTTATTTTATAGAATGTCTCAATTTTTAAGTGTTTTATTATGATAGTATTTAGATTATGCAGTCCTTTTTGGATTATTACATAAGTGAAATCTAGGTTCTGTCTTTTTTAGGATTTTGCTTTTGAAGGCATATTGGTATTTGTCAGCCTTTTACTGGTAATATTAGTTTTGATTGCTACTCAAAGTATGTGGTTTCTCTATCATATAGTTACTACTTTGCTCTTGTAAAATCATTGCCTACTTAGCAAACAACTACTTGAGAAGCAAATATACTTCTTCTTATCTAATTTTTGCTCTTGGATATAGTATCCACAGATTATTTTTGTTCAAAGTAACTTTTCTCATGACAGTTCTAAAATGATGGTTTATTATTGACATTTTCCTTTAAGGAAGAGCCTTCTCTTCTGCCCCTACAGTGAATCTCCCTGACCACTGTCTATCCATCCATCCATCCATCCATCCATCCATCCATCCATCCATCCATCCAACAGATGGACTCATGGATTCCTAATACATTCAGTGGGTTATAATTCTCTATTTTATCATATCTTACTTTTGTCTGTTTTGGAACTTGTTACAAACAGAATCATAAGATTATAGGTGTCTGACTTCTCTTATTCAACATGTTTTTGAGATTCATATATGTTATTTTGATCTCTGAATATAGGACACTTTTGTTTATTCACTTACTGATATACATTGAGGGTGGTTCTAGTTTAGGAATCTAATGCACATAGATGGTGTTAACATTCTTGGATAAGTCTTTTATGGACATATTTTAATTCTCCTGCTAGGTTTTAGGGTAGGTGTCTGTTTACCTTAGTAAGAAAACTGCCCAACTTTTCCCCATCTATTAGCAATATACAGTATGAGAGTTGTAGGTGCTCCAGGTCTTTGTGAACATTTGGTATTGTCAGCTTTTTCTTTTTAGTCATTCAAAATGAATCGATCTTCAAGGGTAGCTCATTGTATTATAATTTGTATTCCCCTAATGAGTAATGATGTTGGCATCTTCCGTTTGCTTATTGGCCATATATATATATGCTCATGCTTTGATTGTTGTTTGTCTTTTTATTATTGATTTGAAGGAATTCTTTTTATATTCTGCATACAAGACCTCTGCCAGATATATGTATTATAGATATTTTCTATAGGCCCGGCTGGTGTAGCTCAGTGGATTGAGCGCGGGCTGGGAACCAAAGGGTCCCGGTTCGATTCCCAGTTGGGGCACATGCCTGGGTTGCGGGCCAGGTCCCCAGTGAGGGCCATGTGAGAGGCAACCATACATTGCTCTTTCTCCTTCCCTTCTCCTCTCTCTAAAAAATAAATAAATAAAATCTTTAAAAAAAAATCTTATAAAAAATATTTTCTATAGCGTGCCTTTTAATTCTCCTTATGGTATCCTTTGATAACAGCAATTTTTAATTTTGATAGAATCTAATTTGTCAAGTTTTTATATGGTTAGTACTTTTTATGTTGTCATCAGAAGTGTTTTCCTACACCAATATGGTCTTCTATGTTTTGTACTGGAAGCTTTACAGTTTTAGCTTTTATTTTTTTATATAAAATTCATTTCAAATTAGTTTTTGTGTATGGGGTGAGATAAGAGTTCTAGGTTCAGTTTTCTTTTGTACTAATATCCATTTATTCCACTGCCATATGTAAAAAAGTCTATTGTTTTCATAAATTACTTCATTATCCTTGTGAAAATGCAATTGACCATGTATGTCTACATCTATTTCCCTTTTGCTATATATCTCCTTCCCTGTTGTCACCCCTTTTTCATTTTCACTTTTTGTTAACATTTTTAGGCTCAAGTTTTGTTTAGGATTCTCATTTCCACTATTTATTTTGTGTAGATCTAAGAACTATTTCTATTACTCTGCTTTGCTGTTGAATCTTGAGTTTCCCTGTTGATAGTGTCTATAGACACTTTCATTGTGTCCTGACTTTGTTACTCATGTATCACTTTGGGTTTGACTTTCTCTTTTGTTTCTGCCCATTGTAAATTTTTCTTAGTTTTCTTCAGAACTTGCTGCATTTTAAAAGATAGCATTTTATCTCATGTAGCATTTCTAGGTATTTGCAAAGGAGAGTGTTTTCAGAATATTTAAACCACAATAGTACTGAGAGCAGAAATCTTACTGTTAAATTTTTATTCATTTGGTATTATACTCTTCATCATTCTAAAATAACTCTGATAAAATTACTTAATTTTTTCCTTTTTACTCTAAACTTAATCTTGTGTGATTACTATCCCAACAACTCTGACCATGTTTTCCTAGGATGCCTTTAACTGTCTTCTGTTTTCAACACTTTTAAGACACTTCCTTTAGATGAGTTAAGTTCCAAAGTTAGATTTCACTTTGTGTTTCACTTCAGTTTGTCTTCTTTTAAATAGTATTAATCTCATGTTCATTCATTGACATTAAAGCTATATTTGGTTTTAATTCTGTCATCATAGTATTTGTTATGGTTTCTGTTCCTAAAACCATGTTAACTGTATAATCGCTAGATGATCCACTAAACATAGGATGGGGCAAAAGCAGCTTTGCAGTTGTTCGTATTGAAAATAATGCAATAATCAATAAACAGTAATACAAGAATAAACTCTTTCACATACTCACAACTGTAAACCTACTTTTGCCCCATCTGGTATATGGCTGTGCAATCAAGTGTTCATGATTAATATGCACTTTTAGTAATTTGAAGGGTTTGGTATTTGAATCCATTCATAATCTTTATAATTTATAGCTTTATACAATATACTTGGTTCTCTATTTTATTAGACCGTGTTTTCTTATTCCCAATTTTTTGTAGTAACGTTTGGTATATTACCTTTTTCTCCCTTTCTGTCCCTCTTTCTCAGCACATCATATTAACTGGTTAATTTTTCTTGATGTTCATCTTTGTATCTTTAAAAATACTTATAATTTGTTCCTATAAAATATATTATTTTTTTACCAAATTTAAATGATTTTTGCTTTTTTGCCTCTTCACTCTAATTAGGTATGTAATTTCTGTGTCACTGCCTATAACTGTTCTTTTCTGTACACTTATTATTTAAACAGCTAAATTATTTCACTGCTTCCCTTCAGTTTATTTTTTTTTTCAGCACAATGTTCTTTGGTTTCAGTTATCTTCTCAAAGTTTTTTCAGATGGTCTAATGGGAAGTCAGTTCCCCAATTTCTTGCATTTTAAATATGTCTTTTCACTGAGTTTATACTAAATGATAAATTGACTATATAAGAAACTCCTCAGTCCCACTTTCTTCTCTGGTTGATGTTGTAGGCATTGCTCTACCCTTTATTGTAGACCAGTCTGGGGGCTGCCTCATTTTTCTGTCCTTAAAGATTATTCATTTATTTTGTTTTCTTATCTATTTTGGTAATCAGTACTAGAATGTGCCTTGGTGTTGATGCTTATATATCTCTTTCTTGGATGGGCTATATTTAATCTGTAGTTTACATTTTTCTTTTATTTCTGGAAACTTCGTGAATTACATTAAAAACAATTTTTTACTTCCTTTATTTTAATTTTCTTCTTTGAAGATACCACGTATGCTTATGTTTGTTGATACATCTTGGCCCGTCATCTATGTTATATGTCCTTTCTGCCTTTTTCTTTCTTAATTCATTTTTTTCTAAAACTCTTTTGGCTTTTCTTTATTCCCTTTGAAAATTTCCTTTCAATCCTGTCCTGTGTGTACTTTTCTATATTTTTAGCAGTGCCTGTTTCCTCTTCTGTTTCCATTTGGTTTTCGGTTCAGAGGTGTTTATTTTTCTTTTACTTCTCTCACTTGTCAGTTCACATTTATGTTTCTTGCCATAGCTTCCTATATTTGTAGTATTGTTGTTCTTTTTAAATTGCTACTCATCATTCAAGGAGGAATGTTTCTTCCTGATCCTACTTGCTATTCTCTTTATGACACTATTTTTTGCGTGTGATATATTTCTTTTGAAATAAACATAGCAGGATATCTAACTGTGCAAAGTCTCTTACTCCTGCCCTGGCCTCCTTTTGCTTTCCAGCCATTTGGGGTTTGTCATTGAGCTTTGCCTCCTTTACTTCTCTTAGTAGCTAGACTGGACCCTGAAATATTCTGTCTACTTATCCTCTTGTCGATGCAAAGAAGGGATTTTTGACTTGGCAGTGCAAGTATCCCTTTCACTTTGGAACTGTGTTCCGCTGTTTTTTTTTGTTTCCCTGAGATGTGTAACCAAAGTATTCTTTCTGGTTACACTCCTTCTGTTATGTTATTGTTGCTGTTTTTAATATTTAACGTTTTTGTTAAACCACCTATTTGTTTTGTCTCATTTTAAAAGATGATAAATAACCATGCTTTTAACTTGTGAATCTGTGCTCAACCTTGTTCAGTGTTAGGTGCATTACTTAGGTATTTATTAAATTATTACTTATATATCTGGTTATACATGGTTAAAAGTAAATGACACTTAATTAATATAAGAAATTTTCAGTATACAGTTGAATAAGAAGCTTTGCTATATGTCATTTACTTAATCATATCTGATGAGATGTAAGATGCTTGTCGCTGAATGAATTATTAGGGTTAATACTGCACACTGTCATTGTTACACAGATGTATACATGGTGTTCTATGAAATAAACTGTATTTCATTTCTTCTGGAAATTCTGGTAGAACAGTTTGTTTTAAATATGTGTTTGTATGAAGGAAGAGAATACACTGTGGTATTTTAGGCTTTTTCATGAAGTATGAGATGATTTTGTAGTAATTTGTATTCTTTAAAGGTATCCCTTCATGACAGCCTAAAATCTTTCATTGTTTTCTTTTCTCTCCTAAAACTGAAGATTTTTCTGTTATATTCCACATTTAGATATACAGTGGAACCTTGGTCCTCAGACTTAATTTGTTCTGGAAAACTGTTTGAAAAGCAGTTTGTTCAAAAACAGTCCCCTTTTTTTGTCACCTGAGAGATGCGTTGCTGATCACACAGGTAAAAAGCATGAAAGGATTGTTGGGTAGAGAATTGAGACCTGAAGTCTTGTTAGACAACTGAGACATTTTTTTCTGTGAACAAGTTGGTTGAAGACTGAATTGTTTGAGAACCAAGATGTTTGAGAACCAAGGTTTAACTGTACTGCTTTTTGTAGTGTTATAATCCTTACTAATTTGGCTGATTGTGCTCCTAGAATATTAAGTGCCAGGGGCTGGGGAGAGGAGGAAGGTAATGTAGAGTTATTGTTTAATTTGTGCAAAGTGTCAGTTTGAAATGATGAGGAAGTACAGAAGATAGATAGTGGTGATGGTTTACAACAATGAGAAGGTTCTTAATGCCACTGAAATTATACACTTTCAAATAAGTGAAATATTTTATGTAACATATATCCACAATAAAAATGTATTGCTGTACTAGAAGTATTGAATAGTATACTTTATTAGGGCATGGGAATGAGTAGGTTTGTAAATTCAATATTAAAAAAGAACATATTATATGCTAGAAGCTCTGTATGTGTAAGGTTACATCTCTGTGGGGTATGTACTTATTACGAGCTTTCTTTTACCCATTAAGAAACTAAAGCTCAGAAAGGTTCATTTATAACAAATTTACCAACAGCTCATTGTTTTAGTTAACTCTCAGGATAATTTGTCTGACATATAGAAACTATAAGATAATAAAAGGTGTAGTTGAGCCTGGCTGGTGTGGCTCAGTGGATTGAGCGTGGGCTGGGAACCAGGGGGGCCCGGTTCGATTCCCAGTTGGGGCACATGCCTGGGTTGCAGGCCAGGTCCCCGGTGAGGGCCGTGTGAGAGGCAACCGTACATTGCTCTTTCTCCCTCTCTTCTCTTCTCTCTAAAAATAAATAAGATCTTTAAAAAAAAAAGGTATAGTTGAGATTTGGACTTATTTCTGCTTCACTCTAAGGCAGGTATTCTATTTTACTACCCTTGACTTTTATGGGAATATTGCAGCTTCACGTTATAGTGAAATGTCGACATGACATTCAGTTATACTGTAGATTCTGACATGCCATGATTCAAGACCAGAAAAAAAAAGTCTTTTAGCAGCAATGTGAGCACCCTGCAAGCTGTGTGTTAAATCTGTGGGCTTTAAACGGGGTCATGTCAAATTTGAGTAGACTGTGTAAGGTGGAAATGACTCATGTTCTGTGAGGTCATCTACTACAATAATTTTAATTTTAAATTAGTTTTCTATTAGATGAACAGTTCTGCTTCTCCGTAGTACTGTGAGCTTCTAAGGGAGGAGATTGATTTTTGTATCTATTTGGTATTTTAAATTGCATCCTTTATCATCTGCTCTGCTTGCTTCCTTTGGAGTCTCCTTCTTTCCAATGAAAGAAAATTAAAGTTATCTCATGAGAAAAAAACTTAATAGAAAATGTCTTTGTATAGTAATGATTCTCAAACTACTCATGAAATCATTGTTTTGTAGTAATGCTATAAGTGAAAAAACTTTAGTATCAACAATAAAATGATCTGGACATTACCTTTATATTTGTGGTTATTTGATTTACACATTACCCTTCAGAAATGGAATATTCGATATACCATGAAGAAAACAAAATCTATCCTATTTTTCTGGAATACTGCTATTTAGGTATCTTTAGTAGACATAGAAATAATTCCTCAATAAGAATGTAATTGCTAAATCACTGCCTAATTACTTGATATTCTCTATGTACAAAAATGAGTAATGCTTAGTAAAACATCTAGATTTTTAAATAAATTTATGGTATTGGGTACTGTGAAACAATTTACATATTTTCTTAACACATTCCCCGAAACTATTACTAAAAGACACTGGAATCTTTCTTTGGAAGCCAAGGAGCTTATTGCTGACATAGTAATAATTTGGTTGTTTGCAAATTTTATAAAATATTAAACTGTCCCTAGTTACCATATTCCTTAAATAACTAATGGTGAGCTGTTATCTCTGAAGTGTTGGCTTGTGAGTAGGAGGGGAATTATATGTTACAGTGTTATATAAAACTGACTCATAAGTGGGTGA
>PVJI01026125.1:0-19416 GCA_004026765.1 Micronycteris hirsuta
TCCCAAAGAAGTTGGACCCAAGGAAGCACACACCAAGGAACATCATAATTACACTACCCAAGATTAAAGATAAGGAGAGAATTTTAAAAGCAGCAAGAGAAAGGCAGAGAGTTACCTACAAAGGAATTCCCATTAGACTATCAGCTGATTTCTCAAAAGAAACCTTGCAGGCAAGAAGGTGCTGGAAAGAAGTATTCAAAGTTATGAAAGGCAAGGACCTACATCCAAGATTACTCTATCCAGCAAAGCTATAATTTAGAATGGAAGGGCAGATAAACTGCTTCCCAGATAAGGTAAAGTTAAAGGAGTTCATCATCATCCAACCCTTATTATATGAAATGTTAAAAGGACTTACCTAAGAAAAAGAAGATCATCAAAACTATGAACAGTAAAATGACAACAAACTCAACTATCAACAACTGAAGCTAATAAAAATAAAAACAAAAACAAACTAAGCAAACAACTAGAACAGGAATAGAATCACAGAAAGGGAGATCACATGGAGGGTTATCAGCAAGGAAGGGGAAGGAGAGAATGAAGGAAAGGGTACAGGGACTAGAAGCATAAATGGTGGGTACAAAATAGACAGGGGAGGTTAAGAATAGTATGGGAAATGGAGAAGCCAAAGAACTTAGATGTATGAGCCATGGACATGAACTAAGGAGGGGGGATGCTGGTGGGAGGAGGGGGTGCCGGGCAGAGGGGAATAAAGGGGAGAAAAAATGGGACGACTGTAATAGCGTAATCAATTTAAGATATTAAAAAAACAAAGAAACAAGACTGGGCCTTTCAAACTGCAAAAGTAACTTTCTGCTCATCCATATTGTTTTTCTTCCAGTGCTAAAAGAGTATTTTCTTCCTAGTCTCCCGTTAAAGCATCGTTGTTTTTACTTTACGTGCATATTTTATTTTACCTTCCTCCATTTGTTTAGTTCCCTGAAAATAAGAGCTTTTAAAACTCTATTGTCCCTGCATCATCCTTCTGAATGCCTGGTACAAATTCAGTGGTTAAACTCGAGAATTTCTATCAATCCTGATTTCTCAACCAACTCCCTTCATCCCCATTCTGTCCATTTCTACTCCTTTCTACTATATGCCATGTAAATTGGCAAATAGGAAACAACCAGAATATGTTTTCGAAACTTTTTTACGAAGACACGTTATCTTGGAAATCCAACAAAAATCAGGTAGAATTAAGAGAAGACATATTTACCTCTCGAGGCGCACTTTATTTTTTCTTAAATCACAAGGTACCCCTCCCTGAGGACGAAGGCTATAAATTTTTTTCACTTGCTCTCCTGTGATAAAGCTAATCATGGTGGGTTTGTGCAGGCTTCCTAAAACGTTCAACACTCGGCCACTTACATGAAGATGGTGATAAGATTCTGCTTACACGTGAGTACTTCTGTGACCAAATCTAAAGCCACTTGTGACTCCCACCTCTACCCCATTCTGCCTTCCCTGCCTTTCTTGAAAGTATATGTGGAATTTTTAGTAAACACTGAGTCTTTCTTTATGCTATTAATGTCTGAGTTTCAGTGACCGCGGAGAAATGTGCATTGGTCATAGTGGCAGCAGGGAGCAGAGTGGTCAGAGAGAAACGTCTCCCAAAGTGTTTGTTTAAACACGCCTTCGACTCTGGTATCTAAGCTAACGTGTCGGGGTCTTCAATTTACAAATTTTTCCCTGGTCAAAAACTAAAGTGTCTAACAAGCCTCAAGTATACTCAGTGGCCATATTAATGGTCTCATAAATCATTTATAGGATGCAAAGCAAACATGCCTGGCTCTTTGTATTTCAGTTCCCTGGCAGAATGTTCCATGTGGCTGGCCTTGCGTCGGCATGGGTGTTCCTCTGGAACCAACGCCTGAATCTCTGTCCTCCGCGTGGCCAAGCGTGTGGCCTACACGGACAGTTTCAAAATGTGCTCTGTCGTCCCTGGCAGTAGGATGACCTATCACTATAAGCCAGAGAATAAACACATCCTATATTTACCTAGCAAGAGCCTCTCGTGGATACATTTTCAAGGAATTTTGGACCCATTTCCCTAGATGTTTCAATTGTGCGGTCACAGCGTCATACGGTGAAGAGCAGGAGATGGCAGCTACGGCGTTGCTTGCTTTTATCTGGTGCATGAGCTAATTATTTTCAGGAACTGAAAGAAGAAGAATATTTAGTGATCTGTGAACATTATATCAAACTCAAATTTTGGGGTTCATGAATAAGGTTTTATTGGCTGACACCCACGCCAGTTTGTTTATGGATCGCCTGCACTGGCAGGGGCCAGGCCTCTGGTGGGGGCTGCGGTATGTACGGCCTGCAAGGCTCTTCACAGAAGGTTTGCTGAGCTCTGGTTTGGATCGTGGACTTTGGGTCAGAATTTCTTGTTTGAATTCTGGCTCTGCTTCTTACAGTGTGAAACTGCCAGTTTTTCTGGTCTATAAAGGATTTTTTCTTGTCTGTAAAATATGGTCTTTATTGTTTTCTTGCGAGAATTAAATGACATCAGCATTGGGCTTCTCCAGTTTCTTCATTCCTTCTCGATGTCACTGTTCCAGTTGGGAAAAGAGACTGCAAGTTTGTGGATTTAACTGGTATTTGGATTCAGCAGACAGCGGTATCAATCACTTGGGTTTGGTTTTCCATCAGCTCAACTCTAAGACCACAGGAAATACTTTCAGCGCTCTCAGAAAAACCATGCGTCTCTTCCATGCCTGGTGAGGGTAATCCCAGGTTTGAGCTGGTGTGCTATAGTTTTAGTTAATCCTGTGCATTTGGAAGCAACCCTCTAGACCTCTGGTCTCGGCATTTCTCCCTTTGAGCTGCCACTGCCCAGTTGCTGATGGTTCACCTCGTGTGGGTATACTGTCTTAGAGACCACAGTGACTGGGATCGAGTTCATCAGTGCTTGTCAGAGCTGATTCCTGACCATCTCCTGTCACAGATGGGAATCTGTCTTCCTCCTGCCCATGTCAGTGTGATAACCATGCTCTTTCATCGTTCTTTTTTGTGTGAGGTTATCAGTGTCGGTTGTTTGCTTGTATACAACAGATATCCAGTCTGATAAAAAAAAAAAAAAGACACTTATGGGAAGGATGCTGGGTAGCAGAAGAAACTGAAGGAAGAAATAAGGGCTACCCCAAGAAGGAGCCAGGACAGTTGTGGGAATTTGAGGGCACAGATTTGTCTTTAAGGTGCTGCTTTCAGGTGAGTTACCCTGTTCACGGTTGCCCCTATGACTTGGCATAAGGTTTGAGGACCTGGGCAAAAAAATCTGATGGCCAGGCCATGGCTGTGGTCAGGAGGCAGGGTCTTGTCACTGAAACCCTTCCAGACCGATGCTGACCAGGTGCAGTGGAACGCCTAGACTGTCTCCAATGAGAGGTGTGGGTCTCACTCCAACCTTTGTTTTTGGTGGTGACAGTGAGCAGGATGGACAGAATGGGGAAGGGAGATACTGCCAAAATTGTCTCTAAATCTCAGTAGTAAAGAAGTAAAAACTTAAAGGCTACAATCAGAACTGGTTTAGCATCCCTTTCTCCATATTCTTTTTGTTGAAGCAGGAGGAGGGTCTTCCTGGATTCAAGGGAGTGGAGAAACAGACCTCTCCTCCTCAAGGGAGGGGAGGAGGGCGAAATCCCATTGCAGAAGGGTACATGGGGTAGAAGCCACCTTCGCTAGAGCCACTTTTGGAAATTATGACTTGCCATATGAGGACATATTTTAAGTCCTTTCCATGAATTACATTCAAGATTTTTAACAATTCTATAAAGTAGTCACTATTATCACTACCAGTTTTCAGATGACCAAACTGAGTCCCATGGTGTTAAATAACTGGCCTAAATGGTACACAGCTGGAGCAAGTGGCGTATCTTATTTAAACAATGAGGAATCTGATTCCTAGTCCCACACTCTTTACCACTATGTTTTCCTGTCTATTACACAGGATGTATCAAACCTGAACCTAAACATACTCTTGTATGAACAGTAAGATTTAGTAGTTGTTTTAAAGCCTTGCCTTTATGCATAAGACAAAGAGTGTGCACAGAGAGTCCTGCAGTACATACCCTTGTAAATGTGCTGTTGGCTCATTTTGCATATCTGAATACAATATGACTTGCTGGGTCACAGGTAAGCACTTGTGTAAGTTTGATAAATTCTGCCAAATGCCTTCCTGTAGCCTCTTATCAATTTATAATCCCTCAACAGTGTAAGCGAGGTCTGTTTTCCATTTCTTTGCCCACAATTCCATTGAAGCTCTTTGATCTTTGCCAGATTAGTCAGTGAAATATGGTATCTCATGGTAATTTAATTAGCATTTTTCTTATTATGGTTGATGTTGTTCATCTCATGTGCATCAGAACAGAACCATTTGTATTTCCTTTCCTGTGAACTGTCTCTTCCTCTTGGTGCCAATATTCTCTTTTCTTTCCTTGACAATGTTTTTATTTTTAATTATTTAATTTATTTATTTTTAATTGTATTTTTTCCATTATCATTTATCTGCACTATACCCTCTTCCACTTCTATCCACCCCTCTCTGCCCAGGAATCACCACACTGTTGTCCGTGTCCATGCATTCTTTCTCTCTTTTTTTTTGCTTGATCTCAATACCTACCCCCAGAGTTGTCAGCGTGCTCTCTATCTATGAGTCTGTCTCTACTTTGCTTATTAGTTCAGTTTGTTCATTAGATTCCACATATGAGGGAAATCATATGGTATTTGCCTTTCTCTGACTGGCTTATTTCAGTTAGCATAATGTTCTCCAGTTTTATTGGAATCTATTTATCTCATTTCCAATATCACTATATATATTAAGAAAATTTTCATTTTGTCTGCAAATATTTGCTTGTTTTTACATCTAACTTTGCTTTGTTCATGGTGTTTTTGTTATGCAGATAACACTTTTATATAGCCAATTTTATTTTTTGTCTTCTGAACTTTCTAGTATTTAGAATTTTTCTTCATCCCAAGATTATAAAATTCATCTCCTATGTTCTATTTTTATAATTTTAGGATTCATACAAAATTCCCCACTCTACCTGTTTGAGAGAAACTTTTGAAATTAGGAGATTTCCCACAAAAAAAATCTGGATTCTTGGTTTGGGACCTCTGCAGCAATGACCTGTATTTTCACATGGAAATACTTGGCTGGAGGTAAATGGCAACCCCACCCCTCGACAAGACCTGTCCTTCTCGCTTCACATGGTCCTGACCTTGCCCTTTGTGCTCACTGACATTCCAAGCAATGCCTCATTGGCAATTAAGTGCACTGCTCCCGAATTGGAGCCGTATGTGAGGATAGGGGTGGAAGGTCTGAACTGATGAAAGAGTTGGGCTTTCTTTCTGTAGCAGTCTGTTTGGTAAGTTTTCACATTTCCCTCCATTTAAACATTGTATTATGGTGCTCCTAAAAATGGGAGATACATCTGCATAAGAATTAAGCAAAGCCATCATTCAAATGTGGTACATCTTTCCGATAGACCCCTTGACTCTGAAATGGGTGGTGATGATGGTGTTATACAATTTACCGGTAAGTAATTTACCATATTGTTGCTAAAACAAGCATCAACTTAATTTGGAGTATAAATCAATATTTTAATGACTTTTTAAGATTTAAAAAACTCTAGCAACAACTCTAGGCTCCACTTATGTGTTTACTCACCTATGATATAAGGGTTGCTTAGGTATAAAAGTTTGACACCATTGAGTAATAAGTTCTATTATAAGCCTAAATATAGATAAATGCACTGCCAAATGAAGTCTTCCTGCACTTTATACAATCATCTTAATTCAAACAGCTGATGTTGGGTTGGTGCCTGTTAATTGAGTTTTCAGGTAAAAATGTAGTGACTTAGTTTATGAAGCCAGAGGGTATTTTGAATTAACATATTATGAACTAAGAATACTTGATCATCAAAAGGAAATATTTTTATGTGTGAGAAAAGGAATAAAAGTGGGAAGCCAAGAGAGGAAATGGTTGTTTCTATAAGTCTTTTCAGAATTTTGTTCAAATAATACAGAACAGACTTATTTCAAACAAAAAGCTTTATTAAATGCTAACTGTGTGCCAGGAATGACTAGTTAAACAGAATAGAGGAGCTATAGTACTTACCATCTGCTGGGAAGGAAGGATGGTAAATAATGACAGTAGCCTAAAATACCATAGAGTCTCTCTGTATATATGTACCCCTCCAGGTGCAGAACACTTAAAATGCTGAATAAAATGTATTTTAAAATACAACATTTAAAAAGCACAACTGAGCTGACAGTAGAGAAAATAACCCAAAGCAAGAAAGGACGAGAAAGTACTTTTTTTTCCCTGTGCACATTTGCCAATATTTGGTGGTCTGCACACTTGGTTTTAATGGACTACAACATGGAAGTCCATAGACCAAGCCTAGAGCCCAGAGAGCAAAAGGTCTGATTGAAGAACCCTTTTAAAAAATAAGACCCTTTTGGGTGTTCATACAATGCAATATACAGATCATGTATCATAAAAATGTACACTTGAAACCTATACAATCTTATTAACCAATGTCACCCCAATACATTTAATTTTTTATAAAGAAAGAAAAAAACCCCAGGACCCTACAGGGTGACATGCAAAATGGGTAAACTAGAAAGTCAACACCACAAGGCAGACTTAGCTATCTTGGACTTTTGCTTGGAATGCTATAAAAAAAGAAAAGAAAAAAATAAAAATAAACACAGCTGATAAATTTTAACCATAAACCTGAGTTCATGTGAGTTCGTAGGCCACACTTCACCCTATCTGAGTAGCCTAACAAAATTCCAAGAAAAAATTTTAGTAAAAAGTGGTTCTGGGTTGACAACAGCCTATAGGCACCTGGTGGACGCAAAGAGATCCTTTCTTGAGAAATGTACTTTAGATAAAGTTTCAGATCCAAGATGGCAGAGGAATGTGTGGAAGCTACATTAACCTTCTCCGAGGACCAACTTGGAATTACAACTAAATGTAGAGAAATCATCCTGAATCACCAACTGAACACTAGCTGGAGAGATGCCTTAGATAGACAGAAGAAACCACTTCACCACAATGAGACTGGTAGGGAGTATGGAGATGCCGCAAGAGGGCTGGCTGGGCTCCCAAGGGTGGTAGCTGAAGTTCTGGAGGGATATTTTAGGGGCCTGAGGGTTCCTCCTGAGAAGTGTGGGGTCTGAACCCTAAGCTAGGCTCCCCAGCCTACAGAGCAGGAACAGAACCCAGATAACATTCAACTGTGAAAAGCAGCAGGGTTTCTGTCTGCAAGGGAGAGATGGCTTGAGACTCAGAGAGCCTTTTGAGGGAACAACACACAAAATTTCATCTGCAGCTACTTATTCCGGGCTTCAGCAAAGGATGGCAGAGTGGACTAAAGACACTTGAGGTGAGTCTGGGGTTGGTGGCTCCGGGGAGAGAACTGACGGAACTCTCCCCAGGATCCCTGTGCTGTCATTCCTCATTCTGCAGAAGCCATCTTTCTCTGGCAGTGCACTCCTAACCAAGTGGCGTCAGCCTGAGAGGAAACAATAACCCCACATCAGGAATTACTCTACCCCACTCTTTGGTAGTTAAGCCTAGCTGCTGATTACAGCTTGAGGTAATATCACTGATAAGTTTAGCAACTAAGGCAGAAAATACAAAGAAGTAACCAAAATTGGGAAGACAAAGAAACATATGTCAAATGAAAGAACAAGATAATTCTCCAGAAGAACAAGTAGATGAAATGGAGGCAAGCAATTTATCAGATAGAGAGTTTAGAGTAATGATTGTAAGGATTCTCAACAGCACGAGAAAGGCATAGAAACCATAAAAAGTGGTTGATCAGAAATAAAGAATGCAATATCTGAAAAAAAAAAAAGCTGGAAGGAAAAAAGAGTAGGTTAGATATAGCACAGGATTGAAACAGTGATTTGGAAGACAAGATAGAAAAAAAAAAACAAAACACCCAGGGAAGCCACAAAAAGAAAAAAGAATTTAAAAAAATGAGGAGAGCTTAAGAACATGTTGGACAACATAAAGTATACCAATATCTGCATTATGGGAATACCAGAAGGAGAAGAGAGCAAGTAAAGGATCGATCTTCCAGGCAGAAAATCAATAAGGAGACAAGGGCCTTAAATGACACAGTAGATCAAATTGATTTAATTGATATCTTCAGAGCATTTTGCCCCAAAGAAGCAGAATATACACGCTTTTCAAATGCACATGAAAAGTTTTCAAGGATATACTACATTAGGACACAAAACATGTGTCAATAAATTTAAGAAGATTGAAATCATATCAAGCATCTCCTCTGACCAGAATGCTATGGAGCTAGAAATCAATCAAGAAGAACACTGAAAAACACACAAAGACACAGATGCTAAATAACATGTTATTAAACAATGAATAGGTTAACAACAAGATCAAGGAAGAAATCCAAAGATACATTGAAACAAATGAAAATGAAGACACAACAATCCAAAATCGATGGTACACTAGGAAAGAAATCCTAAGAGGGAAATTCATAGCATTACAGGCCTATCTCAAAAAACAAGAAAAAGCTCAAAATAAACAAAGCTCAAAATAAACAATCTAACTTCACACTTAAAGGAACTTGAAAAAGAACAACAGATAAAGCCCAAAGTGAGTAGAAGGAAGGAAATAACAAATATCACAGCAGAGATAAACAAAATAGAGCCTTAAAAAATAATACAGAAGGTCAATGAATCCAAGAGCTGGTTCTTTGAAAAGATAAAAAAGATGGACAAAACTTTAAATAGACTCATTAAGAAAAAAGGAGAAAGGACTTAAATAAATAATGTCAGAAATGAGAGAGGAGAAATAACAATTGACACGAAAGAAATTCAATGGATTATAAGAGAATATTATGAGCAATTATGTTGCAACAAACTGAACAACCTGAATGAAATGGATAAATTCCTAGAAACATACCATCTTCCAAAAACAGGTAAGAAAGAATCAAAGAATCTGAATAGACAGATTAACCTAGTGAAATTGAAGTACTAATAAAAAACTCCCAACAAACAAAAGCCCTGGACTGGATGGCTTCACAGGTGAATTTTACCAAACATTCTAAGAAGAACTAACACCTCTTCTTCTCAAACTATTTCAAAAATTCAAGAAGAAGGAAGGCTTCCAAACTCATTTTATGAGGCTGCATTATCCTAATTCCAAAACCAGATAAAGACACTATAAAAGCACTATAGGCCAATATCCTTGATGAACATAGACATCAAATCCTCAAATATTTGAATGCACTGATGCATCAAAAAGATCATACACTATGATCAAGTGGGATTTATTCTAAGAATGTAAGGTTGGTACAACATTTGCAAATCAAAAAAGGTGATACACCACGTAAAAAAAAGGATAAAAACCATATGATCATATTAATAGATGCAGAAAAAGCATTTGATAAAATCTAGCACCTATTTATGATAAAACCTCTCAGCGAAGTGGGATTAGAGGGAACATACCTAAGCATAATAAAGGCTATATATGACAAACCCACTACCAGCACCATACTCTTGGGCAAAAACTACAAGTGTTCCCCTTAATAAGGAAACAAGACATGGATGTCTGCTTTCACCTCTCTTATTCAACATAGTACTGGAAGTCCTAGCCATAGCAATCAGACAAGAAGAAATTAAAGGCATTCAAATTGGAAAGGAAGAAGTAAAACGGTCTTTATTTGCAGATGACATGATACTGTACATAGAGAACCCCAAAGATTTCAAGAAACTACTAGAACTGATAAAGGAATTCAGCAAAGTAGCAGGACACAAAATTAATATCCAGAAATCAATTGCATTTTTATTTGCCAATAATGAACAGAAAGGGAAATTAAGAAAACAATCCCATTCATGATTTCTCAAAAGAATAAGATACCTAGGAATAAATTTAACCAAGGATGTAAAACACCTATACTCAGAAAATTATAAGACAATGAAGAAAGAAATTGAAGATACAGATAAGTGGAAGCACATGCTATGTTCATGGATAGCAAGGATTAACCTCATTAAAATGTCCATACTACCCAAAGCAATCTATAGATTCAACACAATTCCTATCGAGATTCCAATGACATTTCACAGAACTAGAACAACTATTTCAAATATATGGAACCACAAAAAGCCCCACATAACAACAGCAATCCTGAGAAAGAAGAACAAATTTGGAGGAATCATGCTACCTGATATCAAACTATACTATGAGACCATAGTATTCAAAACAGCATGGTACTGGCATAAAAATGGACACATTTATATATGGAACAGAATAGAGAGCCAAGAAATAAACCCACACCTTTATAGTCAATTAATATTCGACAAAGGAAGCAAACACATACAATGGGCTAAAGATAGTTTATTCAATAAACAGTGTTGCAAAAATTGGACAGATACATGAAGAAAAATGAAACTAGACCATGTTCTTACATGGCACACAAGAATAAATTCAAAATGGATCAAAGACTTAAATATTGGACCCAAAACCATAAAAATCCTAGAAGAAAATGTAGACAACAAAATCGCAGACATTGCTCATAGCAATTTTTATTGGATGTATCTCCCCAAGCAAGGGAAATAGAAAAAAATAAATAAATAAATGGGACTACATCAAACTAAAAAGTTTTTGCATAACAAAAGAAAACATAAAATAAAAAGACAACTCACATAATGGGAGAACATATTCGCAGACACATCTCGTAAGGGATTAATATCCAAAATTTATAAAGAACTTACCAAAAAAACACCAAAAAAAAACAAATAATCCAATTATAAAATAGGCAAAGGACCTAAACAGACATTTCTCCAAAGAGGACATACAAGTGGCCAATGGACATATGGAAAGAAGCTCAATGTCACTAATCATGAGGGAAATGCAAATGAAAACCACAAGGAGATACCATCTCATACCTGTCAGAATGGCTGTCATCAATAAATCAACAAACAAGTGCTGGAGAGGTGGTAGAGAAAGGTGGCAATATACATTCCCACCTTTTGCACTGTTGGTGGGAATGAATATTGGTGCAGCCACTGTGGATAGTACTATGGAGATATCTCAAAAAATTAAAAATGGATGTGCCTTTTGACCCAGCAATCCCACTTCTGGGAATATATCTGAAAGAACCCAAAACACTAAATCAAAAAAATATTAAGACCCCTATGTTTATTGCAGTGTTATTTATAGTAGCCAAGATATGGAAGCAGCCCAAGTGTCCATCAGTAGTTGAGTGGATAAAACAACTATGGGACATTTACACAATGGTATACTACTCAGCTGTAAAAAAGAAGAAAGTTTTAACCTTTGTGATAGCATGGATGAAACTGGACAGAATTATGCTAAGTGAAACAAGCCAGACAGAGAAAGACAAATACCATATGATTTCGCTCAGATGTGGAATCTAATGAACAAACTGAACTAACAGGCAAAATAGAGACAGACTCAGAGAGCAGGGTGACAGCTACTGGTGGAGGGGGTGGAGGGAGTGAGCAAAAAAGAAAAAATAACTGATGGACGTGGACAACAGTGGTGATTGTTGAGTGGAGGGGAGTATGCAGGGACTAAATGGTAATGGAAAAAATACAATAAAGATAAAATAAAAGAGAGAAAAAGAAATGTAATTTAAAAACAAATTTCAGAGAATTTCCATGGACAAAATCTTAGGAACATGAGCTCGCAATAAAATAAATTTTGTATATGGCTAAACAAACAAGAAATGCGAATACCATGAGAAAGAGTCATCAGAAAAACAATGTAGAATCAAAATTGCAAAAAATGTAGAATAACCAGATATGGATTATAAAATAAATATATTTCATACATTTAAATAAATGGGACTATTGAAGGGATGGTAAAGGAATAGGAAACTATCAATATTGATGAGATAGCAAAACCAAAAACAATTTCCATAAATAAAAATATAATCATTAAAACAAAAACTGAGTTTGTAAATAGCAAATTGAAAACAGCCAACAAGAAAATTAATAAACTGGAAGATAGATCTGAAGAAGTCCCCAGAAACCAGAAAGTAGCCAAGAAAATAAAGATGGAAAATATTAAAAGGAAGTTAAGAGACATGGAAGATATAATAATAAAGTACAATAAATATCTAACTGATAGAAAGATAAAATAGAGAGAATTAGGGAAAGATAATATTCAAAGAAATAATAGCTGAGAACTTTTCTCAATTGATGAAGAGCTAGTGTTTAGATTCAGGAATTCCAAAAAATCTCAGTTGGGATTAAAATAAAATCCCACCTAAGTGAAAATCCACCCTAGTGAAACTGCAGACCACCAAAGACAAAGAGATGATCTTGAAATAAATCAATAAAAAAGAAACCAATCAGAGAGAAAAGGAAGGTTATCTGTTGTACAAAGGTATGTTAACTAGACTGACAGCTAACTTCTCAAAGCATCAGTGGAATCCAGAAGAAAATGTAATAATATTCTTTAATGTACTGAAGAAAAAAATTGTTGATCTAGACAATTAAATATAAAGTTGAATATCCAGTGAAGCTATCTTTTAAATATGAAATCAAAAGACATTTTGAACAAAAACAAAGACCCCTCCAAACATGAAGGCATTTATTACCGATAATTCTTCATTAATGAAAACCTATAGAATACGTTTGAGGAAGAAGAAAGATGAGCCCAGAGGAGCACCTGAGGTTCAAGAAGGATAATGAATAAATAACATGGTATGCCTGTGGGTAAATATAAGCAATGTTGACTACTTAAAACAGTTAAAAATCTAATTTATAGGCACATAAAAATCAATATAGGAATAAAATCTTCAAACACATAACATGTAAGTCAGAAGGCATGAGATCAATGTCTAAGTGCTCTAAGGTTCATATATTATTCAAAACGAAGGTAAAAATATTGGTTTACTTTTGAGAGTTAAATATGCATACCCATCATTTCTAGGATACCACTAACAAAATAGATATACAAAGTGTGATTTTCAAATGAGGAGGAGACAAAAGTAGAATGAGGGGGGAAAGCAATGCTATCAAGCTGCTCTCAAGCCAAAATGAGGCAAGACAAGGGGCAAAAATGAAAAACTTTAGAGAAAGAGAAAATACAATGCAAGGTAGTTAAAATTAACCCAAATACATCATTAATCAAAAGAAATATGAATAGACTAAAACTTATCTTTAAAAGGCAAAGACTATTCTACTGGATGAACAAACCAACAAACATCAATTCAGATACGGACTATTTACAAATCCACATGAAAGGAAATAATGATGGGAAAATTATACCAGACAAAGATGGGAAAAAATTATACCAGACAAATACAAACTCAAGACAACTGGTTAATATTACATAAAGTTAGACAAAAACATGGAGGTTAATATTAGATAAAGATATTCTAGAGGTCATTATATAATGCCCATAGGAAAAGTTCAAAATTTGATGAAATTACAGACATAGACAAATCAAGTGCATCATAGTAGGTGATTTTCAGATTCTTCTTTCAGGTATTCACATATTCTAAGGCAGAGAAACACTCAGTAAGTGCATAAATTAACCAGAATAAAACATGTATGAAACACACACTCCAATCAGTGGAGGACATTCAGAGGATTTATGCAAACTAAAATTATTCTTAGACATAAAGCAATTCTTAACAAAGTTCAGGAATGAATGTTGGGTAGATAACATTATGCAAACAGAATGCAATTAAGTTAGAAATCTGTAACAAAAAGATAATTTTAAGACAGTGTAGGTGAATACATTTAAAAATACACTTCGAATCTTCGCATGAATCAAGGAAGAAACTAGAATGAAAATTAGAAAATTTTGTGAAGTTCACGTTTAATGAAATTACTGTTCGTGGACAGGTGTGGACGGCTGACACTCACTTCCAGTTGGTGATGCCGTGTGAAAATAGGGGCCATAAAATGCCAGAACTTCTGATTTTTTTCAAAGGATTCTGGAAACCTGGGACTTTTAAAGGGAAAATTTCTGATTTTTACAATACATGTGCTCTCCTCACTCTCCACCAGCACATTGGCAGGTCACCTGTTTGCATTGTCTGGGGTGGTGAGTGGAAAGTCCCAGAAGTTTTACTGAATTGGAGAATGATGTGATCACACTGGTCTGGTTTGAATCACTCAAAGGCTAGTAACATTTTTGACATATATTATTGCTCATATATAAATATAATATATATTTTATTCATATAAATTATATATTTTATTCTTATAAAATATACAGATATAAAATATATATATATTTTAAATAAAAATGAATTTGGCTCAATCCCTTACTGCCATGGTCAACATATGATATATATATGAATGAATTGCTTTTGGCTCTTTATAACTTTTTCTTGGGTGCACAGAATCCCTGCAGTTTTTGTAGCCCAGGAAATAAAGGAGGCCCCTGGTCCCGACCCTCTGGTGATCACTATGGCCATTGATCTTTTGCTTTGATCTGTTAGGTTTTGCCAGGTAGTAGCACCTAGTAGATACAGGTGGTTGTTGTAGTTGTTTCTGAGCCCTGTTATTAAAATGGATTTAATAATACCGACATTGTGTTGTTGGTCTGAGGTTGTCCCACACTTAGGATAGAAGTGATGACCAAAGGCTAGGGCCCCTTTCAAGCCTGTCGAATGAAAGAATCAAGAAGCCGAGGAGACGGCCTGCGTTGTAGAAGGTCTGGACTGGGTGAGCTGCTTCATTACCGGAACGTAGAGCCACAGCAGAGGTGATGAAGGAGGAAGAGGAGCAGTGGGAAGGCTAAGATGGGTTGTTAGTCTTCCCAAGTCTTCCTCTCATTGCGATTTCAGTTTAAAATGTCACCTCAGAAAGGACTTCCCTCAACAGTCAGTGATGTCCATCACGCCGTCTTATTTAATGACTTGGAAAGGATTAGTTATAAACTGGCATTTTCTTGTTTATGGATTTGTTTGTTATAGTTTATGTTCTGCTAGAAGAAATGTCTTGCTCACTGCTGAGTCTCCAGCACCCAGAGCGTGCTCTGCACAAACAGGCACTTCATAAATATTAGTTGCTAAGTGAGCGTATACTTTGTGAATTTATGTACACTAGGAAAAGGAGAGTTCACCAATGTCTGCATTCTGGAAAGATAGGACATGCTGGCAGGGATGACCTAACAATTGCATTTACAATCCCTGTTTCCTCTTCAAATTCATCTGATATTTGAGGCCCTGGACCACAGTCTAAACCTCCTTTTGAAAAAGATTAGGATGGAGAGATGCTTCCTGGAAATTCTTTGTTTGCAGCCCTTGTCTCCTTAGAGAACAACCCTCATTTCAGAATTTAGGGAGACATGCAGATAAAGTGATGCAGTTCTGGCTGCAAACCAATTTCAACAAAATTTGGAGACGTGAAAGTCCTATGCCATCCTTCCTTTGGGCTCAAATCAGAGGAATATTGGTAACAATCTCCTTTTTTTCCATTCAACTGTGCAGCTGAAACAAAATTTCCTCCCTTGCCCAAACCCTTAAATGCAGAAACATGGTGTTAAGGCAGTTTTGACAGGGAGAAAAGTTAAGTATCCTCATTTCATGATGAAACCACTAATGTTGCTATAAACAGTGTATTCTATTGTTCATATAAATCTTGATTTCATATACATTTAACATTCCATAGTGATTTTTTCCTTCTAGTTTCACTTTATTCTTACAACATTCTTAGATGTAAATCGTCAGTCCTATTTTAGAGGATATGAAAGCTATGACTCAAATGATTTCGTGCTTCGCCAAGGGGCATTAAGCTACTTCTCAGAAGACCCAAATTCTATCCTTGGCTTTGTAATGTTCCAAGCTCCTGTCTCCATCTGTGTTACCAGTCTCAAAGAAAACTCTTTTCTAAGACATTGGAAGCATCCCCAAATTAGAGCAATTAAAACATGGGTTTAGAGAATGAAAAGAAATACTCTTGGATTACTAGTTTAGAAAGGCTACATTTTACACTTACCCAGGTATGTACTGATTATCACTGACAACATTATATACAACAATTAACAAATTATATTTTATAGCAGGCATTTAGATCAGCTCTAAGGGGATAATAATGATACCGTATAATTGTGTTGTGCTTTCATCTTTCTAAAGAACTTCAGAATCTATTACTTCATTTAATCCTTACAAATTATGCCTTAAATTCCTGTAATATGGTAGTTTTAGCAGGTTTTAGAGTCAGGTGACTCTTTGCATTTGCAAACTTTAGCAGGAAGCCCACGTAGTTGCATAGGGTAAAAAGGAAGTTGAGTTGCCCTTAAAA
This sequence comes from Micronycteris hirsuta, assembly GCA_004026765.1. Taxonomy (NCBI): domain Eukaryota; kingdom Metazoa; phylum Chordata; class Mammalia; order Chiroptera; family Phyllostomidae; genus Micronycteris; species Micronycteris hirsuta. Next base: position 16,270 of record PVJI01026125.1, read on the forward strand.
ATACCTGGCAGCAAATTAAAAGTGGGGAAAGAAAAATCTTACATGCTTAAACACTCAGTTATCTGATTCCCTTGGGATTTCATAATCTGTTCAAAATAGTGAATGTTTTGGTATCAACTAAAAATACGAACTGTGTTCATTATAGTACAAGTGAAATGTCAGTGAGTGTTTTTGCTTTCACGTTGCTGGGATTAAGACCACACTAGTAATTAACTATAACTCATTTGCCATAGCAATTACCCACAATTACTCATAATCTCATGGCTCATGGGTAATGGAGCACACAACACGGTTGGCTCATACTGCCTTTTGGGTACTGACCTCTTGGGTGAGAGGTCACCACAGGCAAGAGGAGGGGTGTGCTTTCTGCAGATTCAGTGGGTCTGGTAGACAACATGTGAAAATAATTTACTAGAGACACCATACAGACCCTGTGCATACAGGGAAAGCTTTTAAAATTTTCTTAAAGTGCAAGACTAGAAATAGTTTTTGGCTTTCTTGTTGTTTGAAAAATGTGCTCTGGAAAACAATATGGTGAACTTTCCTGGAAGTGCACAATGCAGATTCAGTCTAGAATAGAAGCCATATGTCTCTTCTGGGTAGACAACTACATGAGAGAAGGGAGCGTGACCGAGCCAAGAGCTTCTTGGGATGGAAACTTTAGAGTCTCAGTCCATATCCCTTTCAGAAGCAAATGAATACACAAGCATCATGTTACCTTACGCTGTACAGAGCCCTAAACCCGGCTTATAAGCAAAGCTCTCCCTAGCAGGTTGTAACAGTGTATTTCCAATAGTGTGTCAGATGGGAACATGTTCAGGCTTCAGTCTTTTCTTAGAGAGTGAATTACTCCCAAACTAGTTTGCATAGCCTGGATTTATATTCTATGTTATTTATAGTGGTTAAGAGTGGAGATTTTTGGAGTGAGATGAAACTGTTCCAATCCCAGCTATACTATATACCAGCTGGTTAAATAACTCGGTCTTTTGAGCCTATGTTTTCTTTTCTGTAAAACAGGTAAAATAATAAATACTACCTCATTAGGTTGTTCTGAAATTAAAGAGATTATGTTAAAACTTTTGCCACAGCACTTGGAATTAAGTCTACTATATGTCCTTGTTGTTATTATTAATGTCACTACTTTATAAAATGATATGCATCGTCCAAGTTATTCCACACAATCATCCTGTGATCGTATTATTTGCATTTAACCAGTGAGGAACCTGAATCCCAGAAGGAGTGTGCGCTAGCTATGCTGAAGTTAACATGATTAGTAGATGGAGCCAGAACTCAGAACTCTGGCTGATCAAGTCTTCTATTCAAAAGGCCCATTGATTTAAGATAATGGCATCAAAAATGAAGTCTGTACAGAAAAAATCTAGCCACTGTTAATATAACAAGAAAGGTTTGTTTGACATTGATGTAACCTGGCAGCCAAGGAGAGTGGCCTGGAATGTGCATGTGTGAACAATGGCAACTTCACTGAACTAGTCAGTGAGGGGTGATAGATGCCATTGAGTGAGCATGTGTACTGTGTGGCTGTCACATTCAAAATGACTGAATGAGCAGAGCAACAAATCTGCATCAAATTTTGCGTTAAGCTTGAGCATTCCTTCATGGACACTATTCAGATGATTCAGAAGGCTTTCAGGGATGATGCAGTGAGTGCAGGGCAAATAAAAGTGTGGCGAAAACACTTCAAAGATGGTTGAGAATCTGTTGAAAGTGATCCATGTTCTGGAAGGCCTGCAACAACCAGAACACCTGAGAATGTAAAACGTGTACGGCCTGCAATCAACGAAGATCATGTCACATTGTGTCTTGACTGACAATACAAGAGCTACAACCTGGGGATCCCCAAAACTGCCGTGTCTGAGATTTTGTTGCAGGATCTTGGCATGAATGTCCTGCAGCAAACTTTGTTCTGCAGCTTCTGCTACCAGAGCAGTAGGAACGTTGTGCTGCAGTCGCTAATGACTTGATTCAAACTGCTACCAACGAACCAGATTTCTTCAAGGACATCATAATTGGAGATGAATCGTGGGTGTACAGCTATGATCCAGAAAGAAAGGCCCAGTTCTCCCAGTGAAAATTGCCTGGTTCTCCACACCCGAAGAAAGCGTGGCAAAGTTGCAGCAAGATCAAGACCATGTTAACTATGTTTTATGATTGGGAAGGTGTTGTCCATCACCAGTACACCCCTCCAGGCCAAACAATGAATAAGGAGTACTCCCTCAATGTTCTTCATGGGTTGGGGCATGCAATATAACAAGAACGGCCACAGCTATGGGCAACTGGTGATTAGCAGCTTCATCATGACAATGCACAAACTCATGCATCCCATCTTGGGCAGAGTTTTATTTATTTATTTTATTTTTTAAAATATATTTTATTGATTATGCTATTACAGTTGTCCCATTTTCCTCCCTTTATTCACCTCCACCCTGCACACTACCCTCTACCCTCATTCCCCCCCCTTAGTTCATGTCCATGGATCATACATATAAGTTCTGTGGCTTCTACATTTCCTATACTATTCTTAACCTCCCCCTGTCTATTTTCTACCTACTGTTTATGCTACTTATTCTCTGTACCTTTTCCCCTCTCTCTCCCTCCCATTCCCACTCCCCCACTGATAACCCTCCTTGTGATCTCCATTCCTGTGATTCTGTTCCTGTTCTAGTTGTTTGTTTAGTTTTTTGTTGTTTTTTTTTAGGTTCGGTTGTTAATAGCTGTGAGTTTGTTGTCATTTTACTGTTCATAGTTTTGATCTTTTTCTTAGATAAGTCCCTTTAACATTTCATATAATAAGGGTTGGGTGATGATGAACTCCTTTAACTTGACCTTATCTGGGAAGCAGTTTATCTGCCCTTCCATTCTAATTGATAGCTTTGCTGGATAGAGTAATCTTGGATGTAGGTCCTTGCCTTTCATGACTTTGAATACTACTTTCCAGCACCTTCTTGCCTGCAAGGTTTCTTTTGAGAAATCAGCTGATAGTCTAATGGGAATTCCTTTGTAGGTAACTCTCTGCCTTTCTCTTGCTGCTTTTAAAATTCTCTCCTTATCTTTAATCTTGGGTAGTGTAATTATGATGTTCCTTGGTGTGTGCTTCCTTGGGTCCAACTTCTTTGGGACTCTCTGAGC
>PVJI01026126.1:0-19416 GCA_004026765.1 Micronycteris hirsuta
TATCTCCTAGGAGAAGACACCAATTAGGCTCTTAGTTTCCAAACTTTACTTTAACTTTGATCAAATAGCTTTTACTGCCAGCCTACATCTCAGAGGAAGTGTCCTGGACTGTTGCTTCGGGTGAACTTTCTGATGGTGCGGTTCCCAGTATACAGAAAAAGGTATCTTGTCTGTTCGGTTTTGTTTGTTTGTTACACTACAGTATCGGAAGAGATGATAAAAAAATCTATGAGGGTCGACTGTGTTTCAGGGTCTTTACATAACTCACTGGTAATTTTCATGAGATCCCCATGACCTAAATACCAAGATTCCACAAGTGAGGAAAGTGAGACTCAGGAGGATAAGTAACTTGTCCTGGCCACACAGCTAAGAAGTTGCAGAGCTGGGATTCAGAACTATTGTCCCAATTAATTGCCTGTATTAATCAACATACCCCACAGAAAATGGAAAAAATTGTGTTTTTGAAAAGCACCCATGTAAATTTTTAAATTCCGTTTCATTACTACATCATCATTCTATTTTTAGAATTTTACTGATGAGAAACAGTTCTTTTCCTTCACATCAAATATTGAATTTATAATAGCATTAGAGTTGGGGGCGGCGGATACGGAAAGGCTTATGCACGACTCAGTTCTGGGGGTTGTTGCTTCAAGCCATATTGTATGCTGAAAACTATGCCACGTAGAGGTCCATGGACAAATGAACCAGATTTCTAGTCCTCCAACATCTAGCTCTAGAAGTGTTTGCATGGCACGTGATGCTGAAAAGCCACACATAGAGTACCGACATAGAATCCATCTACTGCACTACCTCCAGAGTGGAAGTGGGCATTTTGCTGCGAATGATCCAATATGCAATTAATGAATGCAGCCAACCTTCAGCAATACCCACCCTGTTCCCATGTACTTCATACAGGATGCGCAAACAGCAAAGAAAACATAGTTCCAGTCTTTAAGTATCTCATAGGAACACAAACAAAAGAAAGGAATGTAATTTATGAATTAGAAGTCTCCACAGGGTACCTTTGCCTTGCAAGACAGGGAAAAGTGGCCCTAGCCCGAATGGCCACTTCCGGGCTAGTTGATTGGAGCGTCGTCCTGTGAACCAAAAGGTTGCGAGTTTGATTCCTAGTCAGGGCACATGTCTGGGTTGCGGGTTTAGTCCCAGTCGGGTCTCGTACAAGAGTCAACCTATTGATATTTCCCACACATTGGTGTTTCTCTCCCCCTCTCTCTCCCTCCCTTCCCCTCCCTCTAAAATCAAGAAGCATGTCCCCCTGTGAGGATTAAAAAGAGAGAGGAGAGGGACGAAAAGTGGAAGAGGAGACAAAGAATTGAACAGAGAGAGAACAGAGGCAGTAGGAACACGAGTCAGATCAGGGGAACCGAGTCCTTGTGACTATGAACATGCATGGCTGTCCCTGAAAATGTCATTGTTTGGGGGCTTGCAGACTTGATTCTATATTCCTGAACATTCATGATTTTCATTAAAACAGAATCTGACAGCAGAATTCTGACCAGGAGAATTTCCAGTCTTATATTCATTAATTTCTCTCGTTAATTTTTCAATGATTTTCTTGTATCATCACTCCATATTTGCCAACAGTAGGGGATGATCCGAAGTTCTCCACTATGAGAACATTTGAGACAGCTGAGAGAGTATTAGAAATGCCTACACCGATCATAAAGCCAAGAAGTCAGCAAAAGACGGATGCTAGAAGCTATGGAATACAGCAGGCGTGTCAAACTAATTTTCACTGGGGGCCACAGCAGCCTCATGGGTTGCCTTCAAAGGGCCAAATGTAATTTGAGGACTGTATACACTTAACTACTCCTTAACAGTTAAGCGAGAGCTCGGCACTGCCGCCGGGTAGAAACAAGGTGCCTGGCCAGATAAAACAAGGTGGATTCGGCCCACGGGCCTTGTGTTTGCCACGTCTGGAATATAGGGAGCTGGGATATAAGTCAGAAATGCTCTATGTTCCAGGCCCTGTGGTAGGCTCTGGGGTTAGAGGGATCATTCAAGCTGATCCAGCTGTCTAAGTGAAGAAACTTAGGTAGGTCGATCTTAACCCCAGTGGTCGGTAAAGATTTGTCAAATTTGTTTATCAAGAGGTTGGTTCACACACACACACACACTCAAACACACATAATTAATACATTAGAATTTTGGAACTCAGCTAGGGTCATAGAGTGTTGGAGCCAGACCGTCTGACTCTAAAGCCTCAAAGAATGTCTATGACATCAGACCCTTTTGCAGAATGAGTTCTTTCCGTTTAATTCAGGGGCACTACTTGCAATTCCCCCTGACTGTGTTTGTCCGCTGTTGCCCCATAGGTAACCTTGGAACTGAATGTTCTCTCTTATTTATCTGAAGGCCAGGGACAAAATGGGCAACTCCAGAATCCAAGCCGTTCACACTGAGTACGGCACCTAGCTTACCAGAAATTGGCCTTTTTGTTGCTGTCACAATTCAAGCTTTGTTCTTGCCCCCGTATGGCAATTAACCGTCATTGTACAAAATTCAGAATTCTCTGCACTGTGCCTTTTGCCGTACTTATTTTAATTTGCACCTCAGAGCTACATGTGGTTATGGCTGCAGGGCCAGAAATCATTCTTCATTCTTCATCCTCTCCAGTAGGTTGTTGAATAATACAGAGAATTGCCTCAATCACAGCACATTCAGTACATGAATAATGTAAATATTAGTTTTGTATTGCTGCATAACAATTGTCACAAATTTGTCGGCTTAAATGGACACATATTTATTATTTCACAGTTTCCATGGTCAGCGGTGTGGCATGGATCAACTGAGTTCTCTGCTTAGCGTCTCAGGGGCTGAAATCAAGGCATCAGCTGGGTCTTACCTGGAGGCTCTGAGGGGAAGGCGCCTCCCAGCTCATGGAGGTGGTTAGCAAATTGGACTCCTGTGGTGGCAGGGCTGACCCCACATCCTTGTGCATGTCATCGGGGACTGCTCACAGATTCTAGAGGCTGCTGGTATTTCTCATCATGTGCTTCCCTCCATCTTGGAGCAAGCAATGTTGTGTTGAGTTCTTGTGCTTCGAGCCTCTTGCTTCTGCTGCCGCTGCTAGCCAGGGAGAAATAACTGTCTGCTGTTAAATGGCTCCTGTGATTAGATTGGGCTCTTTCTGATAATCCGGGATAATCTCCCTCTGTTAAGGCCTACAGTTTAGTAACTTAATTACAACTACAAAACCCCTTTAGCCACGTAACCCAACACACATATGCCTGTGATGACTCTTCTCATTCACAGTCCTGGGATTGCAGTGGGAAATCTCCAGAGACCAATTTTAGAATCCTGCCTACCACAACATTTAGTAAGTGTCAGTTAATTATTTATGAAAACCCTGTTTTGTAACCCTGATTGTCTGTATTCCAGTGAACATACTGCCCACTCTTTACGGGTTTACATCATGTCATCACATAGTGTTACTTCAACAAGATGCTGTGCCTTCTCGAGTGTATTAGTCAAGGTTCTCCAGAGGAATGGAACCAAGAAAATAATATATCTATATAAAGTATATCTATATCTATCTGTCTGTCTATCTATCTATCTATCTATCTATCTATTGACACGGATCTAAAGGCAGGGAGAGAGGGAGAGAAACGTTTTACAGGAATTGGATCACATGATTATGGAGGTTGAAAAGTTCCAGTTCCTGTAGTCGGCAAGGTGCAGACCCAGGAGAACCGATGGTGTAGTTCCAGTTCAAAAGCTGCTGGGATCGAGTCTGAAGAAGGTCAGTTTTTTCAGCTGACGTCCGAAGGGTCAAAAAGAGTAATGTTTCGCCTCATAGAGTCAGGCAGTAGAGGTTCCCTCCTGCTTGAGGGAAGGTCAAGTTCTATGCTCTACTCAGATTTCCAAGGGATTGGATATGAGATACCCACGTACGAGAGGGAAATCTGCTTTACTCAGTCTACCCATTCAAATATTAATCTCATCCAAAACATCCTCACAGACATACTCACAACAAATGTTTGACCTAATATCTGGGCACCCTGGAGCCCAGTCAAGTTAACGCAAAAGTGACACATCACAACCCTGGCTGGTGTGGTTCAGTGGATTGAGTGTCAGCCTGTGATCCAAAGGGTCACTGGCTCAATTCCCAGTCAGGGCACACACCTGGTTGCAGTCCAGGTGCCCAGGAAAGGACGTGCGAGAGGCAACCACACATTGATGTTTCTTTCCCTTTCTCCCTCCTTTCCCTCTCTAAAAGAAATAAAATCTTTAAAAAATTACACAACACAGCGAGCATCTTGACACAGTCTATAAATCAACATTTTTAAAAATAATTTTATTGTTGTTCAAGTTCAGTTGTATGCATTTTCCCTCCACCCCCCCAGCCCAGCCAAACCCATCTCCCTCCCTTGCTTCCACCCTTCCCCTTGGTTTTGTCCATGTGTCCTTTGTAGCAGTTCCTGAACATAAATGGACATTTATTTTAAGATTAAAATTTAATTTAGTTAAATTATCTATTCCCCTGTTTTCTTACCTATAATGTGGAGGCCTGAATAACTTCACTGTTGTAGTTGTATGTTAACTAATAACTTTAAGGTTACATGTGTGAAAGGTCAAAACAGATCAGCAAACAATTCTTTCCAGCACAGGGGAATTTTGCACCATGCGACGTGCAGATTTGAGAATACCTACTATTTATGAAATGTTTACCACATTTAGCAAGTCCTTTGTAAGTTATTTAAACACCTTACCTCATTTGGTCAGCAAAACAGTATGAGATATGTGCCAAGCCTACCCCATTTTCATATGAAGAGACTGAAGTACAGAAAGTAAGTAATTTGTCCATGACAACAACAGCTCGTAAGTGAAAAGCCCAGGACCAGAGTCTGTGGTGCTAGAACCAATGTGCTGAACTAATTCATGTGACCATGTGATTTATCATCCAAACCAGAATGAAAGAGAGTAATACTCAAAGTTATATCTCCATAGGCATAAAACAGAAAAGCCTTAGATATACCAAAGACATTGGTCACTGTTTGGCGAAACTTGTTTTGCTTGTAAGTAGGAGAAGATCCTTACCTAGATTGACTGAATCAAAAAAGAAATTCATGATCTCACAGTATTTGTAACATCATCACCATGTTTCCTTCCTCTACTCGATGGGTCCCGTCAGCATACAAACTGGTGGGGTTTTTTTTCTATCTTAAAAACAAAACAAAAACAAATAAAAAAAAGGTTTATTGTTCATTCACTCCCTCTACTGCCTTTAGGGCCATTTATCCTCCCCTTGAAAGCAGAGGAGCCCCCTGTAGAGAGTTGTATACGCACTGTCTTCAGTTCCTCTCCTCCCATTCTGTCCGATTCACCTCCAGTCAAGCTCACACAGCTTGTATTAGGCTGAAGCTGTTCTGGTCAAGGTAACAATGACATCAATATTTTAAATCAAATGGCTATCTCACAGTCCTCTCCTTAATTGACCCATTCATAATTTTGGACAGAGTTGCTCACGCCCTCCACCTGGAACTACTGTCTTCCCTAGTGTATTATTCAGGGTTCTCTAGAGAAACAAAACAGAAGAAGATCCATAGCTCAGCTCAATCCATCAGGCAGGAAGTCAAATTCTTTGGACTCCCCCAAAACTTAACTTTTAATAGCTTACTATTGACCAGAAGCCTTACTAATAAATAAACAGTTGATTAGCACATATTTCATGTGTTTTATGTGTCATATGTATTATATACTATATATTTGACAATAAGCTAGAGAAAAATGTTATTAATAAAATCATATGTTATAAAATTATATTTCTAGTAGTGTCCTGTATTTATCAATATTGTAAGTTGATGTCATCTGTTTGCAAGATGAAGCACCTGTCACATCATTATTGTCTTACGATACACAATACTGTAGATTAAACATCAAAAATGAAAAGGTAATGTGAAAAATTTATTCATATTTATTTACAGGTATAATGATTTATGCATTGATTAGAAAACCACAATATGATTGCTCTATAGTGTCTTTGTGTAGTTTATATGATTGCTTCATATTAGCCTAGCCTATACACTAATGAATAAATTGTAATAAAATTTTATGGGTATTTTGGTCATATTTATAATACAGTATAGTAAACATTGTTAACAGTTTTCAAAAAACACCTATGATGATAAGCTGATATGCAATTTCTTCTATTACAAGTGAGAGAGACATACTGTATGGAAATGTAATTTTGTTAAAGCAAAGTTATAAAACAGTAAGAAAGCTAAAATATTATTAAATTTATATTTAATATTTCTAACCTCATGCCTATGTCAAGATAGGCTATCCACTTTAACATAAGTGTTACACATGCTGTTATACACAATGAATACTTAGGTGACGACGATGACACAGAAATGTCTCACACAGCTCTTGCCATATAATTAATAGATTTTTACATGAAGACACTCACACACATGCACAACAATTAAGTTTATTAACTGTTCACATTTCTTTTTTTTTTCAGTGAACTTCTTATTGACTTTCTGCCCTGCCAAGGGATGCCCCACTTCTGCTACCTTTAATGCCTCAAAACTTTGGTGTCGTTGACCTCAGACACCACTCTGCCATCCACAATTCTGTGAGTCGTGGTCTTCTGGATGGTTTGTAAGGAGGGGCTCTTGTCCAGGGCGTCAACAAGATTGAAGTCCTCCCCTTCTTCCAGTCGGCTGCGGTACGTGGCAATCTCAGCCTCCAGCTTGACCCTGATATTCAGCAGGGCCTCATACTCCTGGGCCTGGCGCTGTCCCTTTGCCCGGGTCTGGGCCAGCTCTGACTCCAGGTGCAGCAGGATCCCATTGAGTTGTTCCATCTGCATGGCATAGTGCATCTCCACCTCCCTCAGGCTGTTCTCCAAACTGACCTTCAGATTCCTCATGGAGTCCAGGTCGATCTCCAATGACTGGACCGTACGTCTCAGCTCCGTGAGTGTCGTCTCAGCAGCGCCTATCTCAGCGGTCTGCAAGGTGACCACTGTGGTGCTCTCTTCAATCTGATGGGACCAGTACTTGTCCAGGTCCTCTCGGTTCTTCCAGTTTCAGCCTGAGTCTCGGCTTCTAACCTTCCTCGCTGAACAACATGAGCTTCAGCACACGCTCCAGCTTCTCCACCAGCTACCAGACCCTGGGCTCCGTGCAGTCGCCCAGCTACTGGGTCCGGCCGACCAGCAGCGAGGCCAGCGTCTATGCAGGTGCCGGGGGCTCGGGATCCCAGATCTCCATGTCCTGCTCCACCAGCTTGCGGAGCAGCTGGGGATCTGGCGGCCTGGCTGCAGGGATGGCCGGGGGTCTGGTGGGCATAGGGGGCATCCAGAGCGAGAAGGAGACTATGCAATGCCTGAATGACTGCCTGGCCTCCTACCTGGAAAGGGTGAGAAGCCTGGAGGCTGATAATCGGAAACTGGAGATCAAAATCTGGGAACACTCAGAGAAGAAGGGACCCCAGGTCAGAGACTGGGGGCATTATTTCAAGACCATTGAGGATCTGAGGGCTCAGATCTTTGCAAATTCTGTGGACAATGCCCGCATCATTCTGCAGATTGACAATGCCCGTCTTTCTGCTGATGACTTCAGAGTCAAGTATGAGACGGAGCTAGCCATGCGCCAGTCTGTGGAGAATGACATCAATGGGCTCCGAAAGGTCATTGATGACACCAATATCACTCGGCTGCAGCTGGAGACAGAGATTGAGGCTCTCAGGGAAGAGCTGCTCTTCATGAGGAAGAACCATGAGGAGGAAGTAAATGGTCTACAAAACCAGATTGCCAATTCTGGGCTGACCGTGGAGTTGGATGCCCCCAAATCTCAGGACCTCAGCAAAATCATGGCGGACATCCGGGCCCAGTATGATGAGCTGGCTCGGAAGAACTGTTCACATTTCTTTTGACTGTGAATCATACCATACATGGTCTCTAAGTATGTACATAGTGTTGATAAAATTCAACATTTTACACTGGATTTGTATATATTTTACAGTAGCAAATGAAAAAATAGACTAGTATCTATATCTATCTATAGTGTATTTTATGCATTCATGACATACATATCTTTTTCTGAATGTTTTAAGTATTTCCAGGGTATGCATTTTGACTCTGAGTTTTTCCAGATTGTCACCAATCTCCAAAAAAATTTTCAGTATATTTATTGGAAAATTCCCCATATAAGCGAAAACATGCAGTTCAAACCCATGTTGTTCAAAGATCAAATGTAGTGGTTTTTTTTTTTCAATTGATCACAGTGTCCATCTTTTCCTTCCTTTCTAGTATAGTGGAATAGGTGTCCTTTCTTCCATCTAAGATAAATCCCTCCACTTGTGCTATGGATGCCCACTTCTCTAACCTTTCAAGTATCCTGAGAAAAGGTATCAACCCTAGTAGCCTTTCCTTCCATTCCTAGTAAGACATGGGGTGATTAGTCAAAAAGAAGATACTGGCTTTGTTTATGAATACTTCCATGAGAAATCATTGCATGAGAAATCAAGCAGGGGTTTGTTCTTTATGTGCTTGAACTTCCAGATGTTCCCATGTTTACTTGTAAGTATTAAAATGATTTTCTTGCCAAATGTGGCTGTTTTGTTACTAAATATTTTCCTTTTATGCAATAATAATTAAAATAGATCTGCCTTTAGACCCAGCAATCCCACTTCTAAGATTATATCTGAAGAAACCCAAAACACTAATTCAGAAGAACATAATTGAGCACAGGCTGGGAACCAGAGGATCCCGGTTCGATTCCCTGTCAGGGCACATGCCTGGGTTGTGGGCCAGGTCCCCAGTGAGGGCCATGAGAGAGGCAACCATACATTGCTGTTTCTCTCCCTCTCTGTCTCCCTCCCTTCCCCTCTCTCTAAAATGAATAAATAAAATCTTTTAAAAAAAAGAAGAACATAAACACCCCTATGTTCAATGCAGCGCTATTTACAATCACCAAGAGATGGAAGCAGCTCAAGTGTCCATCAGTAGATGAATAGGTAAAACAACTATGGGACATTTACACAATGGAATACTACTCAGCCACAAAAAAGAAGAAAATTTTACCCTTTGCTATACTATGGATGGACCTGGAGAACATTATGCTTAGTGAAATAAGCCTGTCAGAGAAAGATAAATACCTTATGATTTCACTCACATGTGGAATCTAATGAACAAACTGAACTAATAAGCAAAACAGAGACAGACTCATAGAGAGCAGGATGACAGCTAAGGAGTGGGGGAGGTTAGGGGTTGGAGGGATTGAGCAAAAAGGAAAAAGGATTCATGGACATGGACAACAGTGTGGTGATTGCGGAGGCAAGGGGAGTATAAGGGGACTAAATGGTAATGAAAAATACAATAAAAATTATTAAATAAAAAATAATCAAGAGTAGTATTGATAAAGATGATTGCTCACTAGGTCCTGATTATACAATATTTGCTATAATAATTACTATTGGTTCCATTTTACAGTTGAAGAAAATGAGGTTCAGCAAGATTCTGCTCCAAGGTTAAGGGTAAGCACAGATTTGAATCCATACATGCATTTCTAGATTTTATGTTTTCTTCATTACAATTTCAAGTAACATATTGAAGGTTCTGCGAAAAACTATCAGAGCTGAAGCCATTTTAGGGGATGGAGGTAACATATAGAAATAAAGGCTTTCTCATATTTCTATTCCTGATATACAGGTTTCATTTGCTACTCATCACATACAGCTATTTATGCAAATAAAAGCTTGAAATTTCACTGGATGAATGTTGATGGAGGTTCATTATAACACTCTGTAATGGACCAAAGTCTAACTGTGGTTCAAACAAAGGACACTGGAAATTAAGTCTGATAGCATCACTGATATATGTAATCCAAAACATTACATGTTAAATTATTCCTACTTTGGTCTACCAGATTATTGAGTTGGAAAAGATACTTTTTGTTTGTTTGACTGATTTTAATATTGTTATTTCAGTAGTATTTTTTAGTTGTGAAATCGGAAGTCATGAATGTATTGAGATAATGACTGACAAAACGTTATTTCTAGGCCACATGAACTTTAACTTACAGGTTTAACATAATCCCAATTGAAATGTCAATGGAAGTTTTTTTTTTGCAGAAATTAGCATAACAATGTTAATATGCAACAACTAAAATAATGTTGTAAACATGTCATTTAGGAAGACTAAAATCATTTTCAAGAGCATAACATTTCAATGTCTGGATTTACAATAATGTTGCTTAACTATTACTTGCTAACTGCTTTGAACTTTAACCCCCATCTTTTAGCTTCAGCAAAAAAGGACAGAAACAAAAAACACAAAGCTTGTTTTTATAACAGAAATTTAATCTATGGTCAGAAATGTTAATGCTTAACATTGCCTAGCATTGAAGGAAAGAAATGGATTTAAGTCATCTAATATTGGTTGAGGACAATCTATGTGCCAATCAAACACTTCATCTTCTTTTTAAAAATAATTTATGAAGGCTAAAGAGTCATTTAATGATAGAGGGAAGTCCTGTTTCATCATACTTGAAGAAAATGCTGACCGTTAGGTTTGAAATTCTTTTTTTAAATTTATTTTTGATTTGTTTTTGAGAGAGGAGAAGGGAGGGAGAAAAAGAGTGAGAGAAACATTTATGCAAAAGAGAAACATCAATCAGTTGCCTTCGGTACATGCTCCAACCCAGGACTGAACCAGAACCCAAGCATGTGCCCTGGGGAATCAAACAGGCAACCCTTCAGTTTGCAGGAAGTCACCCAACCAGCTGAGCCACAACAGCTGGGACTGAATACTTCATCTTCTTTAAATCTCATAACATCTTCCTATTGTGGGGGAGGAAAAATAATTTTCTTTTTTTTTTAATAACTGTATTCTTTTTGTTTTTTAAAGATTATATTTATTTATTTATTTTTAGACAGTAGGGAAGGGAGGGAGTAAGAGAGGGAGAGAAACATCAATGTGTGGTTGCCTCTCACGTGGCCCCCACTGGGGACTTGGCCTGCAACCCAGGCATGTGCCCTGACTGGGAATTGAGCCGGCGACCCTTTGGTTTGCAGGCCCATGCTCAATCCACTGAGCTACACCAGCCAGGGCAAAAAATAATTTTCTGTCTACCTTTCTAAATTCTTCTGACTGGTCTAATTAACCAAATTAACATGAAAGAGATTAACAGGAAAAACTAACCAAATTTATTGCATATGTACATACGAGGATTCCCTAAGAATATGGAACCCCTGGACAAATTGGGCAGTTGAGGCTGCTTTGCCATTGTGGACTAAGGAAAGGGAGGCAGGGGTCTGTGATTTCAAAGGGAAAGCAGGTAATTCGTAGATAGGCAAGATAGAGCAGACATGTGGTAAACAAATTCTCGCTGGGCCACGCAGAACATATGAGACACAGAGGGGAGTCCACAGACAGCCTGGTAGATGTTTTCCCTGTTTACCACACTTAGTTCATATTATGATGCTACGGTGATAGCTCCCTTTCTTTATGCAGGCTTTTCTATTTGAATTCCTTTAGGCAGGTAAAGGGGGAGATAAAGGCTCTTCTTGAAGAGGCTTCCTTTTCTTTAAAGTAGCCAGCTTAAAATAACTAATATCCCAAACAGCATATTTTGGGGTGGCAAAACTCTGTTCCCCCTTACTGTTAAGTCCAATAATATAAAAGGAAACCAAAGTTTAGAGTGGAGTTGGGATTTGAATTCAAGTTTTTTGATCTCTAGCCTATGATGACATACCACCTGCAAGACTTGTCTAAAGAATTATTTTATTGAGTGCTGTTTTTTGTTATGTCATTTTCGATGGCTGACAATGTACAACTTAGAAAGGTTCTTCACCTACTTAAAAGCAGTAGGTGACCTGGTTGGTGTTTCCTGTGTTTTTTCTTTATTCTTCTGCAAAATATAATGAATAATCTTGAGCTTTATCCTAATACAGATCTGCATTCCAATTACAGTCCCACCAGTTAACAGCTGTGTTAACCTTGGACAAACTGTTTCAACAGTTGGAGGAGCCTCAGTTCCCTCAGTATGCATAAAACATGAAGTGACTCAGAAAAGAGGATAGTTTATTTTGCCACGACTCCATGCAACAATTTTGATAATATCTGCGCCTTCACAGCAGAGTCAATGGCATTTTAGATAATGATGATATTGTTGTATTACCTCTATTGTATATTAAATGTTGGGTAGTGTAAAATGTAAAGAAATAAATTTGGCGCCCAGTTAGCCACATTCAAATAAAAGCCTCAGATAAAATTAACCAAGTGAAAAGTCACAATACAGGAAAATTTGAATTTTCTATATGGCATATTAGCAGTTTCTATAGAACTACTGGATATAAGCTTTGAAAAGAACATTCAAATAGAATCACATCATCTTGAAGAAGAAACCAGGAATGTATTTGATTAACTAGAATACACTTTCATCAAGTATATGTCATGTGTTGTGCTAGATGTGGAGGGTACGGGGATGAATCATAGAAATCTTATCCTGAAGGTGCTCAGAATTTAGTGGGGAAGAAACAAACAGAAAAATAGATCATCACCTTTCTTCATGAGCTATTCTGTGCCATTCAAATATATTTTTTATTTACTTATATTTATATATATTATTTATAAATTAATACAGGTATTTATGTTTTCTCGGTGTGATTTTAGGCAGTTATCAGTGATGCTGAGAGAGTAAATAAGTTAAGTCAAGAAACCCAGAATTGAAAACTGACTCTACCACTGGCTAGCTGTGTGAAATTGATTCTAGAATATCTCCTGACATATTGTTTCCACTCAGCAAATATTCATTGATTGAATGAATGTGTTTGTTTCCCCCACTGGACTCTGAGACTCTTGAGGGCAAGGACCATATTTTGCTGGTCTCTGTAAATTCAGCATCCGATTCACTGTCTAAATCTTGTTGAGCACCACTAAAGTTTGAATTATTCTTTTGTGAGTAACACTGATACGAAAATCATTCATCCAATGTAGACATAGCACCAAAGATATTGCTATAGGCACCACGTATTTTGCTTTTGTGTAACAGGCAACAAGCACTCTCTTAATCAGCTATGCATTTTTTAAGGCAAAGAAATATGACTTACTATCTTTGGTATTCCACATAGTAACTACTACTTGGAGTACTTGTAATGATTTACTGAAACATTTCCTTGATCTCAATCATTCGAGTGTCACTCCAATGCTTGTGCACAATCTATACTTTTATATACTTACCATGTCTTCATTTTTGCAATATAAAAAATATCTTTTAAAATGAAACATAATTCTAAGATTAAAAACTAAGAACACAAAATAATGTTATGAAACCTTTTTAACTGAAATTGAGATTCAATATAAGTAATAGTAAGCTAGTGATGTGCTTTGTGTTAACTACTTTATATATCTACTCTCTTACAATCTTCAAAGTAGCTCTTTTTAAAAACAACCCAGGGTCAAAGAGCTAGTATAAGAGAGAACCAAACTCCAAAGTTTTTTCGACCCTAAAGCCTACATGTAGAGCACTGTAGGCAGTGCCCGAATTTACTATTCCCAAGTGTTACCTACCCCCTGACTCCTTTCCTCTTTTTCTCACTGACCCAGCCCTCCCTGCTGTTCAGGCCGTCTCCTCCTCACACTTTCAGCAGCTCTTCTTCCCACGGGCCACTCCTCAGATGCTCTGGCCCACTGCCTGTACATTCAACACTGCAGCCTTCGAGAACAGAACAATATGGATAGTTTTGAAAACATAGAAACCTTTTGAAAGCATAGAACAATTGTTATTCACCCCTTCATGAGGACTGTTAAGGAGTGAGCATCTGAGGAATGTTCTTCATGATATAGTTTCTGGGAGTGAGAATACAGATAGGGGCCTGAAAGAGACAGATGGGAATTGTCCTCCTTGTGCAAACAAGTGGAGGAGGAGATGAAATCAGGAAGAGCTAAAGCAGGGATGTCAAACTCATTTTTACCAGAGGCCACATCAGCCTTGCGGATGCCTTCAAAGGGCTGAAATAATTTTAAGACTGTATAAATGTAACTACTCCTTAACTGTTAAGGAGTTGAAACTACATTTGGCCCTTTGAAGGCAGCCATGAGGCTGATGTGACCCCCGGTGAAAATGAGTTTGACACCCCTGGTCTAAAGGCTGCTATGGAGGAAGGATAATCCGCTGACCTGCAGGCAGTGTAGAAGATAAGGCAGGGCATAGGACATGGCTCATGGTGGGCACCAGGAAATGTCCTTAGGTTTTAACTAGAGAGAGATGTGGTAAATTATGGGCAACTGTGTCATGAGGAAATTGCTTTCCAAGTTGAAGTTGTGACCAGAAAATCTCCTCTGAGTTCACAGAAATCTTTCCTCTGTTTTCAGAAGCCCAGTAGCCATTCAAGAAAACATGAGGCAGCGATGATTTGAAGTGAGATAGGATTCAAGGAATAATGGATCTAGAGTTAGTAACTGAAACCAATGCATAGTAAGAGGAAGAGGAAGGCAACTATATTGTTTGTTGGCATGCTCCCTCCACTGTGTCAGGTCCTTTACATTTATTATTTCATGAAATCTTCAGAACCAATCCACGAGGCAAATGTTACCTACATGACAAATGAGGAAATAGGTTCTGAATGACTATGAAGAAATTAGCAGCCCACCAAAATGGTATGAAGATGATTTTAAACTGCAAACACCTGTACACACAGCAACCGTAGAAA
Source organism: Micronycteris hirsuta (assembly GCA_004026765.1). Taxonomy (NCBI): domain Eukaryota; kingdom Metazoa; phylum Chordata; class Mammalia; order Chiroptera; family Phyllostomidae; genus Micronycteris; species Micronycteris hirsuta. The sequence continues at coordinate 14,686 of PVJI01026126.1, forward strand.
GAAACATTATCTAAATTTAAGCAGAACCTACCTAAAACACAGCTGCCATTGACTTGCCCACCCCTGCTCCCCAAAGGGAGTTTTGTAATTGAAAGAAGACTGATGCTTAGCAATAGTAAAGAACTAATTCAGCTTCCATACCCCCTACACACACACACACACACACACACACACACACACGGAAATGATGAACCTGGAAGGAGATAGAATGCCCATTGTTATTAGCATCCAAAAGCCCAACAGAACTTTCCATAACTTTCTCACTGGAGCCCTAACCTGCTCCTTTCTGTCTGGCTATTTACGAAGTTACTCATTATTGAGTGCTCCCACATAGGCACATGTTTTCTCCTGTTAATCTGTTTATTTTCAGTTAATTCACAGGCCTTGACCATTTGAGCTTAAGCTGATAGAGGAAAACTTTTCCTCCCAACAACTGAATGCCTTGTTCAGGTTCATATATATTGAAAATGGCAGGCCACAGAATTTTACCTCTGGTCATTTGTGTCCCAAAGAAAAACTCTAAGTGGACTCCTGGATTACAGAGAAAGAGTATGTATTTGATAAAGGCCTCTCTACCCTCTTGTCAGAAAGCAGTGTGGTTCCCTGGAACAGACCCAGGAGCAACCACAGGGCTGATCCAGGACATGTCCAGGTTCCTTAAATTCACAGAATAGTGGTCTAGGCCACAGCTCTCAGTTTCAGTGAAGCTGAAACAAACTACATGAGTCGGTGGAACACAGAAAAAACCTGTGTCCCTACAATTATTCTTCAGTCAAACTCAGAGCAGGGTGACAGTTAAGGCAAATAAATGGTCATGTTTCAGAATTATCTTTTGTCAAAGAACCTTCTGGGAAGCTAAAGATCCTGGGAAAAGGCTGACTTGGGTCAGGATCATGTGTCAGAGCAGCCAGGACAGTCTTTGGACTCAGTGAGGTCAATTATACACTGTGTAATTGAGGAAAAGTCACAACATCCCTGAGTCTCAGTTCTGTAAAACATGGATGTTCTTATGTACTGCCAGAATATTGTGGGGAATGGAGATAACATTCGCCAAGAATTTGCCACAACAGGTTAAGTCTATATGAGCAGTTCTGGTTTCTGGAACTTTAAAAAAATCCAGTATACTTTGTAGATAACTGTGTGTGTATTTGCACATTATTAAACATATCCAACACACACACAAGCACGTGCATATGTGCACAAGTAAAAACAGTTTTTTTATTTGTCTTGGTACCATATTCTATCTCTTGAAATCCATAGGGAGCAAAGTCAAAAGGTCTTATCAGAGAAACTTGTTCTTTGAGTGTCACTATAGGATTTCAGAGAAATACAACACCATCATTGCCTACCACCAACTTAATCAAAGATTCTACTATACTACTTTAAACTCATAATATTTTCACTATTATATTTGAGTAGGTCCTCCATTAAGGCTAAACCTTATGTATAATCTATAGTATATATAAATATAGGAAACAACGAATTGTTTTATTCCTAAATTTTTGTTGTACTTCTTTGTTCCTAATTAAAGAAATAAATCAATATTTTAGAAACAGAAAATAACAGAAACTTATTTTTTAAAAATAATAAAAAGCCACTATGGGAAATTGTATGGAGCCTCCTCAAAAAACAAAATTAAAAGTAAAACTACCATATGATCCAGCAATCCCACTGCTGGGTATTTATCCAAAAGAATTGATATCAGGACCTCAAAAAGACATAAGCACCTTTGTGTACATTGCAGTATTATTCACAATAGCTAAGATGTGAAGACAACCTAAGTGCCTGTGATAGATAAACGGATAAAGAAAATATAGTATATACACACAAACACACACACAGTGGAATACTATTCAGCTTCACAAGAACAGGAAATTCTGCAATATACAACAACATGGTTGAACCATGAGGACAATATGCTAAGTGAAAGAAGCCAGTCATGAAGGACAACGACTGTATGATTTCACTTATATAAGGTCTCTAAAATGGTCAAACTCTTTGAATAAAAGACCAGAATGATTGTTGCCAGGCACTGGGGGATGGAAAAATCGGGAGTCACTAATCAGCAGGCATAAAGTTTCAGTTAGTAAAACAAATAAACTGGAGAGATCTGCTGTGCAACATTGTACCTATAGTCAACAATAATGTACACTTCAAAATTTGTCCAGAGGGTAGATCTCATGCAGTGTCCTTATGACAATAAAATCAAATTTTAGAAATACTTTAAAATTATGTCATCAGAACTTTCATGGAAGAGATTGTGGTGGGAAAAATAGAGTTCATAATGGCACCACTCACTCTGGACAAAGTTGGGAGACAAAGCAAAGATGTACTTACAGCTTTTCTCAGTGCAGCTTGTATTTACAGTAAATGCTTTTCTGACAAGGAGGTAAAATCAAGACAAAACTGTCTTCTTCTAGATGATGGATCAATTCACTTTTCACCTACAGAGAATTATATTCACTGTAAGAAATAAACACAGGGAATTGGAGAAATAATTTTTTAAAATTGTAAGAAACTTCTCTCTTTCTACCTCCCAATATGAGCAATGCTACCAATTTCATGTAGTTCCTCCTGGTTTTTCTTGCTCCTTTGTTGTGATGGAAAGCACATATACAGAGAAGCATACAAAACAATGAATTAATGCAGAGCAAATATAAATTTTCAACCCAGGTAAAGAAACATAAAGGTCTCCAATTAGTGGCAGTAGGTTTTGTTTTCGATTTTTATAGTTATAATGAGCACTGCAATAAATTCCCTCATTACAAAGAGTTTAATAAAACTAATTTGGCTAGCAAAAGATCTAATGGAATTCAGTTTATGTATCAGCGTACATGCATATATGTATCAGTATGTGTGTATACATCCTAGTTATTCTATTTATACGTATTTAGATATATCAGAGATGCTTAATAAATACTCATAAATTTATTTGTTTTTAAAATAAGTTTTATTTATCCATCCTAAAATGAATATATAAAACATAGAAAATAAGATCAATGTTTTAAAATTCTCAAATTTCTGCTATTGTAAGCAACCTGCAGTATGTAGCATTGTAATTAAAATTTAGACCAGAGTTACATTTCTGACGTTATGGCAAATCATGTTACTCAGACCAACTCTCCTATTGAAAATAACTTATAATGCTATAGTAAATGACACTGTGATCTATACTTTTGGGAATGCTTTGTCTGCATTTATTAATTGTTCCTATTAGAAAATAACTGGGGACTTCTGGCCAGGATGAAGGCATAAGTAGACACACTATGCCACCTCGCACAACCAAAAGAGGGAAAACATCAATTTAAAAACAAAAAACAACCAGATCTGAGAGAAAATCCAACTGTTTGGAAGTCCCACAACCAAGAAGTTAAAGAAGACACATTCATCCAGACCGGTAAGTGGAGCAGAGCCGGGTGGAGAGCGCTCAGAGAGCCAGCGGTTTGTGGAGCGGTACCGGCAATGCTCCAGCTGCCTGGAGAGGCCTGTGGCCGGTGCACCCAGACCCACCGGGGCCGAGACCGGTGGACCGGGCAGTCCCTCATTCGCACGCAGACCGGGAGGAGAAGCTGGGGAGTGGAGCAGACCGGGCAGCCCACCATCACTGGGAAATAAAGCCTCAAACCACTAATTGAAAACACCTGTGGGGGTTGAGGCAGCAGCGGGAGGAACTCCCAGTATCAAAGAAGACTTCATTGGAGAGACCCACAGGGCACAGGCCCACCTACCCAGGAACCAGCGCCGAGGGGCCCAATTTGCCGTGAGGTGACTGGGAGCCCGTGGAGAGCAGAGCAAATGCCTTGGTTCAGTCTCAGATCCCGCCCCCACTGGCAGCATCACAACGCAGTGATGTGGGTTACCCCACCCTGGTGAACACCTAAGGCTCCACCCCCTTATATGAAACAGGCATGCCAAGAGAAAAAAAATGGCCCAAATGAAAGAGCAGATCAAAACTCCAGAAAAAGTACAACTAAGCCACAAAGAGATAGCCAACCTATCAGATGCACAGTTCAAAACACTGGTAATCAGGATGCTCACAGAATTGGTTGAATTTGGTCACAAATTAGATGAAAAATGAAGGATACACTAAATGAAATGAGAGGAAATGTGCAGGGAACCAATAGGGATGGGAAGGAAACTGGGGCTCAAATCAATGGTGTGGACCACAAGAAAGAAAAAAACATTCAACCAGTAAGGAATGAAGAAACAAGAATTCAAAAAGATGAGGACAGGCTTAGGAACCTCCGGGACATCTCTAAACAGTCCAACATCCGAATTATAGGGGTGCCAGAAGGAGAAGAGGAAGACCAAGACCAAGGGATTGAAAACTTATTTGAACAAATAACGAAAGAGAGCTTCCCCAATCTGGCAAAGGAAATAGACTTCCAGGAAGTCCAGGAAGCTCAGAGAGTCCCAAAGAAGGTGGACCCAAAGAGGAACACACCAAGACACATCATAATGACATTACCCAAGATTAAAAATAAGGAGAGACTCTTGGAAGCAGCAAGAGAAAAGGAGACAATCACCTACAAAGGAGTTCCCATAAGACTGTCAGCTGATTTCTCAAAAGAGACCTTACAGGTGAGAAGGGGCTGGAAAGAAGTATATCAAGTCATGAAAGGCAGGGACCTACATCCAAGATGACTCTATCCAGCAAAACTTTCATTTAGAATGGAAGGGCAGATAAAGTGCTTCTCAGATAAGATCAAGTTCAAGGAGTTCATCATCACC
>PVJI01026127.1:0-19413 GCA_004026765.1 Micronycteris hirsuta
GGGGCGTCACAGCGGGGCGGGCTCCCACGGGGAGCCAGGGCGCTGTGTGAAGCCTGCGGGGTCGGCTGCCACTTCCGGAGGGCTCAGGGAAGCGCCCCCGAGGGTGCAGCTGGTGGAGGCTGGTGGGCAGACGTCTGTCCAGGGGGGCGGACGTCGGTGTTATGACAGAGCGGCTAAAGAGCTGCACTTGGTGCACAGGGCTTGCTGGGAGCTGGAGAACTCGACCTGACTCGCTGCAGCTGGAAGCTCAGGGAAACCGAGGTGGAGCTTTGACAGGGAGCGCAGAGGGGAGGCTGCGGCACGGGGCAGCGTCCCCCAGGCTGACTACCCCGCGTGGGTGACACAGCTCGCCGGGGCCGGGGAAAGAGCTGCAAGGATGAGGCGGACCTTGAGAGAAGTCTCATCGCCAGGGACTGGGAGTCGGGACCCCACAACCGAACCTGCTAAAGCAACCCCGACCTTTCGTTGGCATCTCCACCGACTTGCCGGTCACTGGCCCACGGTGCACTGCCCCCAGCCAGGCCCCTTCATCCCGTTGTGACCCCACGAGGTCTCCTGCCTCATTGTGTGCAAAGGTGCCTAAGCTTTGGGGTGTCCAGGGACTTGCTCTCCCCCCGAAGACTCCCGTGCACATGTAACGCTGTTAAGTGAATGTGCATGCTTTCCTCCCGCTCACCTGTCTCAGGTCAGTTTAACCTGGGAGAGCAGAAGGGAGTTTTCCCTCTCCTGCACTCTAAGCGCATCAGGTGCTCATGCAGCATGGCCATTACCCACGTAGAAAGCCCACCCTCTGGAGCTGTGTTTCGGTGGAACCTATAATGAAGTGAAGGACACCCCCGCGGGCGCCCCTCCGCGAGGCAGACTCTCGGCAGTCCAGCACTCCAGCCTGCTCCAAGACGCGGCCTCACCAGGGCTCCAGTACAGCTTTTCAGGACCCACGGGTTTTGCAAGCTGGGATGTTCGCAAACCGACCGGTTACTGCGGCACCTCCGTTTGCAGTCGCTCTCCTTCCACCAATCACGCCTCCCCCTCCTGCTCCCCAAAGCCTTCTGCACCTCACAGTTCGACAGCACAGCACCCTGGGACCTGGCGCTTGTCTGGCCCAGCCCCAGACGGACCGAGCTGGAAATCTGGGGTGTGCCCAGCAAGGGCGTTTGGGGGTGTCTGGGGAATCCCGATGCGCACCCAGCTGGAGAACTGGGGCTCCAGAGCTGTGCTGCCCCCTCCCTCCCAGGGCTCCCACCCTCTGGGGGTTCACAGAACATCCTTGGGACAGTGTCCTTGTAAAGGGCCCATGTGTGGTCCCATCTCTCTAGATCTGGACGGACAGTCTGCCGTCTCCTCCCTCCGCCCCAGTCCCTGACGTTCAGTAAAAATTCAGCAGTCGGCTGTGTGGCCCAGAGAGGGGTGGGTTTAACCCGTGGGAATCCATGATGAATCAAGTCCTCTCTGGGAGAGGGGCTGTCCCCATTCTCGGAGACCGCTGCAGAAGTCCCCGGGGGGCCCTGACAGACATGGCCCTTAACCTCTCCTGCCCGGACCCGTCGGACACGGGACTGCGTGGAGCAGAGGTACAGTAGTGACGACCACAGCCGACGTCCACGGCGCCATTGTGTGCCAGAGGCTGTTCTCCGCAGGACTGGGTCCGTGTAATGTGCAGGGCCCAGTGCAGAGTGAAAACATGGGGCCCCTTGTTCAAAACGGGGGGAAAGTGCTGTTACAGGTACTGAAACATTCACTATTTTCCTTTCTTTCATGGTCTGTCTCAAGCCCATCCTGGTGGATTTTATTTTCTATTTCATGTCACTCTCTCTGGGGCACAGGAGCACTCCTGGGGGAGGGTGGCCCTCCCAGGTGCCTGGGGGCTCCATCCTGTCTGGTCAGTGTTCACACGCCTACCAGCTGCTGAGTCCTCCTGCACACCATACACACACAGCCTCGGAGCCAGTGTGCCCCAGCTGGGGACGGGGAAGCCCATCACACAGTCCCTGGCAGACAAGCGACTCCCCCCACACACAGGGCATTGCAACCTCTGCGCCCGAATACCTGGGGCCCAGGAGCCAAAGGACATAGGGCCAACCTTTCTGTGCCACCTTCCCCTCCCCCTGCAGCCCTGCTGCCTGCTAGAAGCAAAGGGCATCCAAGGTCATGGGGAAGGAGAGGAGTGACCAGGAGGGGCCAGGGCTGGGAGACCAGGGAACCTGGCCCAGAGGGAGGTCAAAGGCAGGTCCCATGGGGCTTCGCTTACAAAACAAAACTTTGAAAGATAACATTCTTCAGGCTCGCAAGATTTGCCCGAACAGCATTCCATCTTCAGGCAGGGCCCCCCAGAGGCCCCTGCACTAGCCTTGTGCAGGGCCCGCTCCTCAGTCTTCACTACGCCCCCGCTGAGGGGTTAGTACTGCCCCCACGGTACAGGCCAGGGGCGCACAGTCGTGACCCAGACGGAGCCCGAGTCCCTAACGTCATCCACACCGTGGCTCTTACCAGTACCTGTGCTCAGCAGGTTCCAGTGCAGGACAGACGCAGGCAGTTCTGGCCCCTTCAAGGCCAGCTGGCACTCAAGCCCTGCCCTCACTGCAGGTCCTTTCCTTTCCTCCCTCAGACGTTGGTCAACCCACTCCCAGAGCAGCAGCGAGGTGGTGCCACGGAAACTGGAAAGGCTGGTCCAAGAGGCGCCCGCAGGGTGGCCGAGCGTGACCAGCTCAAGCAGCCCACGAGGTCTTCCTGGGCTTTCACGGCCTGGCGCCAGACGAAGGTCCTGGCCCCCTGTCTTCCGGAAGGACTCCGTGAGCAGGTGCGGCGTCAACCAGGACCCAGGAAACTTCCAGACCTTCTCAGTTGTTCTTTTCAGCACCCGCATTCCTGGTTTGCTCCCAGTGCATTTCACAGAAGGGGGTGAACCTTTGCAAATGCAGCTTCGAAGACAGACCCTCAGGCATTTAGACGCGGCCCCTGGTGTGCTGTCTAGTCGGTAGCTCTCTGGGAGACGTTTTTAAAAAGGCCCTGGTTGCAGCGTGGGATGAGCTCCACGGTGTGAATGCCACGCCGTGACGGGCTCCAGGCCACCAACATGGCACCCTCCCGCTGGCTGCATACGCGACGTCCCCACGAGCGGCTCCTGGAGGCTGGGGGAGCCGGGCCACCCGCGGACACGGCCTTTCACCCAGGTCCCCTGGGGTGCAGCCTGGGAGCGTCTGCACGGCCACAGTGGCTGCGGGACTGGAAGAGGATTGGAAGACGGTGATCAAGCTGAGAGTCCGGCAGAGGACACCCGCTGCAGGTCCCCAGCAGAGACCCAGACTTCAAGTGAGAGAACAATGGTGGAGACCAGCCAGGGTGGCTTGCTGGGAGGGGGAGGGGGCTGGGGCCTCCACCCCCAGCAGGAGCGGCGGGAGGACCGGTCGTCGGAATGCTGTGATGGAAGAGCTGCCAGGAAAGACCCCAAACAGGGACAGCACCTGGGACCTCTGGCGTAACTGGGCAGAGGATGGCAAACGGCACCAGGTGTCTTCAGAATGTAATTTGGTGGCAGAAAAAGTGTAACAAGGGAAGAACATATTTGTCCCTCCTTTGCATTAAAATCCTGCAGGACTGTTAGCTGACTTTCTCTCGAATTTTCCTCCCATCTCCCCTCCCCCAGACCATGACCACCTTCATCACCCTCATTCCTATTTCTTTCGAAAATCCTGAGTAAGGAGTTTAGTTTAATTAGACTTGGCCTCACTCTTTTTTGTTTTTAAGGCTTTATTTGTTTACTTTTAGAGAGAGGGAAGGGAGGGAGAAAGATCGCCCCAACCAGGCACCAGGCCTGCAACCCCGGCATGTGTCTAGACTGAGAATCAAACTGTGGGCTTTCGCTTTGCAGGATGGCACTCAACCAACTGCGCCACACGGGTCAGGGAGGCCTCACTAGCTCTTGGGAGGTCCCCATTAGGGCGCCATAGCAATCGAGCCTGGCTTCAGAGTTGGGGAGTGGGTGGGAGGGATGCCTTTGACTGAATGTGCCTTCCGAGGGAGTTTGTTCTCCGGGAATAACCTGCTGTGGTCGGCTCCGTTCCTGTCTCTGGATTGGCCCGTGCGGGGGCCAGGGCAAAGCTCTCATAAAATTTCTAATATTGAGGACAGACTTGACATGAGAAATGAAGAGATACAAGTAGAGTGACCATATATATGAAAAAAGAATATATAGGAAAACGTACATCAGTAAGAACTTCATTAACGACATTCCCTGATCTCAAATGCGTACAACACTCTTGTCGCTCCTTAAAAACAGAATGACGAAGGACGATTTGGTGGGAGTGATGGTTTGGGGGAAAAAATCAAAGGAACATCCTGGTGCTCTCAACCTGAGCTGCCGGATCTCCTGGGCGGCCTGTTCGGCTTCAGACACAAGCGTCTCCGGAGCCCTTTGGATCCCCGGTCGCGCAGGCCCGTCTGTTCCGCCCTCTCCCGGTCTCCCTTCCAGCTCCATTCACTTATGGATTTTCCGACATTTGCTTGATTTCCTCCACTCCTGTTTTTTTAAACTCACTACTGGCATCCCTCAGATTTGGATTTGACTTAAAAAATAATTTTTAGCTTTTCAAAATCCTTTTTATTTTTTTTATTTTATTTTATTTTTTTTTAAAGATTTTATTTATTTTCAGAGAGAGGAGAAGGGAGAGAGAAAGAGCAATGTATGGTCGCCTCTCACATGGCCCTCACGGGGACCTGGCCTGCAACCCAGGCATGTGCCCCAACTGGGAATCGAACCGGGACTCTCTGGTTCCCAGCCCGCGCTCAATCCACTGAACTACACCAGCCGGGCCTCAAAATCCTTTTTAGTAGTAGGCAGGGTATAAATAAATTTAAAACAGAACGATGGAAAAAATATGTGCAAAGGACGTTTATTCCAGCATTGTCTGTAAAAGCAACATTGGAAGCAAACGTCTATGAATGGTGGCAGGGGGTCGGGGGTTAAAGCAATAATTGCTAAGAGTGAAATATCCATTGCTTAATCAGTCGATATCTCCTAACAGGGAAGCCTGTATATGATATGTGAAGAGGAAAAAAGCAAGCTGAAAAATCAGTATACGGCACAGACAGCTTTATGTATCGATAAAAAGCAAAGCTATATCCATGTCAGGGCACAGAAAGTAGATGGCAGTTCCCTCCACGTGAGGGTGGTCACAAGACTGGAGGTAGCAGAGGGGACAGTCAATTTTCTGTAGGCTTGTGTTACTGATGAATCTTCTACAATAAGAAGGTGTGGATTAGCCCCAGCCCGGCGGCGCGGTCAGAGCATCGTCCCGATACACCAAGGTTGTGGGTTCGATCCCAGGTCAGGGCACATGCAAGAATCAACCAATGAATGCATCAATAAATGGAACAACAAATCAATTGTTTCTCTCTATCTCTCTAAAATTAATAAATTTTAAAAATATGTGGATTCATATCTTCTTATCATTTAAAAATCCAAAGCAGAGCAAAACTTGTTAAATTACCAAATATGTAATAAAATAACAAATGACACAAAATAAGATTCATCAGGAACTTTGTAAATTTCCTTTTCAGTCCTATTTTGAATAAGTTCATATTTATACTCAAGGAAAAATAAAAAGTAAAGACATTTAGAACATAAACGAGAGGACAGTGTTAGAGCTGAAGATAACCATGTACAACTACCTATTTAGGAATCACAGACATTACAATTTTAGGTCAAATACAGGGCAGGGTCCCTGGCTGGTGTAGTTCAGTGGATTGAGCACGGGCTGCGAACCAAAGGGTCACTGGTTTGATTCCCAGTCAGGGCACATGTCTGGGTTGCAGGCCAGGTCCCCAGTGAGGTCCACATGAGAGGCGACCACACATTGATGTTTCTCTCCTCTCTTTCTCCCTCCTTTACCTTCTGTCTAAAAATAAATAAATAAAATCTTAAAAAAAAATACAGGGCAGGGCAAGTACATATTTGTGTGTGCGAAAGTTCGTTTTGTTTTTGAGGAGGACATTTTCCTAATGATGATAATAATGATGATGATGACGATGATAAAACTGCCATTACTGTATGGCAGGCAATGTCTTAAGTAATGTTACTTTTATTAAGTCATATAATCTTTTTTAAAAATTTTAAATTGATTATAGAGAGACAGGAAGAGAGACGGGGCGGGGAGGGAGAGAGAGAAACAGTGATTGCTTGTTCCACTTACTGACGCATCCATTGGTTGTTTGTTGCAGGTGCCCTGACCGGGGATTGAACCCTCAGCCTTGGCGTGTCGGGACGATGCTCTAACTCAGTGAGCTACCCGGCCAGGCTTGAGTCATATAATCTGAGCAGTAACACAGTGAGGAAGACCCTCTGGGCATGGGGACGTAGCCAGAGTCCCCACCCCTCTCCTCCCTAACACTGTAAAGTGGGGTGAGTCCCTGGGGTGGGGAGCCAGTGCCACTCCGTGCCCCGGCCCCCGCCCAGACTGCTCTCGGCAGTCTCCCCATACACCCAGCAGCCACAGTTTCTTTGGAAGCTCAAATTCTGATATTCTTATGTTGCTGCACTCAATTTCAGGAGGTTAGTGTGCCTTTGGGATATGATCATAGAAAGAGGGGACACCAGAGAAGTTGGAGCCCTCTGACAGGAAGTGGGGGGGCTGCAGCTGGGATGTGTTCAGCCAGCAGTAGCCAGGACAGAGGACTGCCCAGGTTTCCTCCTGCTCGGCCTCGGCACTTCTGTGGTTGAAAGGGAGAGGAAGTCAGAGCCCCCATGCCCAGCAGGCACAACCTGGGGCTAGACAGAATCAAATGTTTAGCTGAGGACCTGGGCTTCAAAATGTTTAGCTGATGGCTGGACTGTGATTGGAGGGGCCCGCTGGGGGCCAGGATGCAGGGATGAGACTGGGAGGGCTGCCCCTGCCCATCCCGGAGCTGGGTGCAGCCCGGCGCCCTCTGCTGAGGCAGACTGGGGTGGGTCTGAACTGGAAAGCCCGCTCCCCCGGAGGCCCGCCGGCCACACTCGGTTCTGTGATGCCCCCTCCGCTCTCCCTGTCAGCCCTGCCTTCAGGCCCTCCTCCTGCTACTGCGGTTTGCGGTCATTCTGTCCGTTAGTCCCGGCTGGCTGTTCCCCACGTAAGCTCCCCGAGGGAAGACCACGGCTGCCCTGGGTGCCCTTGCCCTGGTCTGGTTCCGAGTGGCTGCTCACCCACTCGCTGGGTAAGGAGAAGGGCGGGTGATGGGGTCAGGGAGGATGCCAGGTCCGGAGGGGACCACGGCAGAGAGCAGAGGAGGTGGGAGCTTCTCAACCTCACTCGTAACTGAGAACCCTACCGCTCTTCGTTTACGGGACCCACAGCTACCGAGACTGACCGTATTGGAGAGTAAAACAGAAAATCGAAAAAGCTGTGATGGATTTAAAATGAAGAATAATAAACCCATAGTAGAGTGCGTTAATTTTTGCGAAACACGACTGCTTGCCCACACAGAACAAAGCCTAGTGAGACAGCCATGCTGTTCCCCGTGAGTAGAACCCTCTGTAACTGTCCGGCCCATCCCGGGTGCTGGACGCTTCCCTGGGCCCCTGCACGGAGTCTATCGCTGTGTCTCCGCTGCGGGGTCTCTGGAGCCTCTGCCACGCATGTGTGCAAGGATGAGAGTAAAAAATGCGGATGGGCTGCTGAGAATTGCCGTGGCGATAGCTCTGACCCGTGGACATCCTGCGTGATCTCCGGAAAGGCCGCTCCTGGCCAAGGGCCCCCCCCAGACCCACGGAGAGAACTGCGGGATCACGGAGGTTGAGGAGGCGGGGCTGAGAGGCCCGCGCTAACAGCAGTGTCCGTGTTGCTACAGTTACTGCGTGGTCACAGACACCAGGCCCGTGGTCCCCTCCACGGAACCGCCCACCTGCCGGGCTCACCCAGGAGAGACTGCGCGATGCTGGCCAGGGCACACTTTCATTTACGTCCACATGCGTGTCTGTGCACACCTGTCCCACAATGAGACTGGACGTGTTTCTTTTTTAAAAAGTGACCCCAACAGCTAATGACCCCTGCCCTCGCTTTTGGAGGGCCAGACTGAGCCCGACCCCAACGAGCCCCGGAAAAAAAGCGCCTTCTGCCACCTTCTCAGTTCCGTCAGGTGGGCAGTCTGACTTTGACTTTGATGCATTCTTGAGCCATTTCATGGGGATCTTAAAAATTAATGGAATCTTTTGTCTTTGAAGTTTAATTCTTCCACCTCTGGCACATCATCTACGGCTGTGAGAAAAATTGCCTATCACTTGGGTAATTTGCACCTAAAATAAAGGTGCAGGGAAGGTGAAATTAGCAGCAGAGAGAACAGCAAGCAGTTCTTCAGTTTCTCCTGCTAAGGTTTCAGACCATAATTCACAGACCCTCTCTCTGTGTTCCCGGTTTCCTTCCCAGGTGCGGGGTTCAAGTTCCGTGATGGCTTCCTTCCACCACGCTGCTCCCCAGGCCCCATCAGTCCCTCTTTCCCTCTCTGCTCATGCTCCTTCCTTCCCCTCCCGTCCATCCTGCTTCTCATCGACCTGCTCTGCACCCCAGCCCCGGTTCCGACCCAGAGTGCCAGCCTCTTCCCCGGGATCTGACCCGGCACGGACCCTGTGTCAGACAGGTGCGTTCTCTCATTCACGCTCACCCCCGGGGGGCCCCTCACACCTGCCTGTAGGGTGGGAAGAACTCAAGGGCACGAGACCCGCAGGCAGCATCCCTGGAAAGCACCAAGGCATTGTGGGCACCCAGGTCTGCCTCTACAGCTTTGTTCTAATCATCGATGCTTCCTTCACCTCCAGGCACGTTTATGCTGTTTCCCCTGCCTGCTCTTCTTAGGCTTCAGTTTGAGTGTCTTCTCCAAGAAACCCTCCTGGCCCCCTGGCTATGGCACCCCTCTCTCTGCCGGGGCACCTGCTACCTGTGATGCCTGCTTGTTTCCTCCCCAGGAGACTGGGGCTCCGGGGTAAAGACTGCTTTTCATCTCCGAGTCTCGACCATCCAGCACTGGTCCCTGGCAAGCAGCAGGGTTACCTGTTAGTCAACGATACACTCTTTTTAATTTTGCTAGATTAATTAGAAGTCAGCGAAGTCTGTTCGTAAGTCTGTTGTTTGGAGCCTGGACTAGAAACAGTGCGTGTGTGTCGTTACGTCCTGGTTAACAGAACAGGTGGGCGGGCTGCTGTGTGTTCACCATTGTCCTGCCTTGTTTCCATGGGAAAACACGGTCTCGATTTCAGGGACGGCCACAGACCTAAGCCTTAGACAACTGGTGGACTGCTCTTACAGCTGTTAGAAGTTACTCCAAGGAGAACTGGCTATTTTTATCATCCATCCATCCATCCATCCATCCATCATCCATCCATCCTTCCTTCCATCTATCCATCATCTGTCCATCCATCATCCATCCATCCAACCTTCCATCCTTCCATCCATCCATCCATCCATCTGTCCATCTATCCATCCACCACCAATCCTACACTCACTGATAAGGACTTACTACTTCCTGGCCACCATTCTAGGTAGCAGGGCCACAGGCAGACACCAGGGGAGTCAAATGGAGACGAGGAGTTACAGCCGTGTGGTGACAGTAGATACAACCAATCAGAGGGACGGACACTGAATTCCACTCAAGAAGTCAGGGGGGCTTCCGAGAGGAAGCAGTACTTGAAGGCCCTGATTTCTCAAGCGGCCTGACAACCACCACTGTTACTCTATCTTGAATGTGAATGCTTGGAATTTTATAAAGTCTGTAGTAACAGCTATTCCTGGAGGCGCCTAGGCCTGCATTTGAGGAAAACTGGCCACCCAGGTGCAGACTGTCGTCCTGATGACACTGATCAGTCGTCCAGCAGGTCCCAAAGGGCAGGCACACACCTGTCCACCACGTTTTTTTTATCCTCACCTGAGACTATGTTTATTGATTCTAGAGAGAGAGGAAGAGAGGGAGAGAGAGAAACATCGATGTGACAGAAACATCAGTTGCCTCCAGCATGTGCCCTGAGTGGGGACTGAATCTGCGACCTTTCCAGGACAATGCGCCAACCCCCAGGGCAGCCTGGCCGGGCCAGGCCAGGCCAGCCACCGTGTCTTAAGAGAAAGATAAAGCGCTTTGGGGTGGCTGCGCTGTGAGTGTCTCATTGGCAATCAGTGTGCTCCAGCAGCTGGGACACGGTGAGACAATGGGTAAAGGGGTTCATGTCCCCTTTACCGACCCTAACTCCCGCTCCGAACCCAACCTAAGGAACAAGCAAGCCCGGGGCCCCCAACCTTGGCTCCTGGAGGGCAGAGACAGGCACGCTGACGCGTGGGAAGTGCTCAGCAAGTTGGTTGTGTGACAGATCTGATGCCAGGCACTGGCATTCACGGGATCACACACTGAGTGGGAAGGACGTCACCTGGGGGAGGACCCTGCCCCACCTGTGCAGTCTAGAAGGACACGTGACTGTCTGCTGGGCCTGAGCAGTCATGAAGAGTAACATACAGGCAGGTGATTCAAGAGAGATCCCGCTGTCTCGCATGTTTTGGCTGGAGCTCTGTAAGCACTCCCGCACACGAGGTGTCTGGGATAGAGACCAGAGCAGCCCACTCTTGGCCTGTCTGCTGAGAGAGGGCCAGTGGGGCGGTGGGAAATGCCTAAGGCACCAGCTCCGGAAAGCTAGGTTTTCGTCTTCACTGGGCGTAGTGACCCACTGAAGCAGAACGGACTGTCTTCAGACTCCGGTGGCCTGGAACTTCCCCGAAGACCCTCTGTGGTCTGGCTTGACTTGGGCTGCCTTGAGCCCTCTTCTCAACGAGGCCTCGATGGTCGCTGGCGAAAAGTGCGAGACCTTGGCACACTCCCGCCCACCCCGCATCCTTGGAGACTTGAACACGCACTGGCCTGGTTTCCAACAGCCCGAGGCCATGTCCCAGGCATGGCTCGTCCCCTGAGGTCTCACCTGGCACACTTGGGCTGCTGTCTGAGATTCACCTGACTCAACGCCTGCCCGGCCGGACACTCCCCAGAAAACAGCCCCCCGCCTGTTTCTTGTTGAGTCGCCACGTCTAAGACTCTGCTCTAGCCCTCCAGGGTTCCTCCCCTTCTCTCTCCTCCTTCCCTCGGAACAGCCCTCTCTGCGCCGAGAGGCGCTGAGCTCCGCGCATGCTGAGGTCTCTCCCCACTACCACAGTGGCCAGAATACAATCTGTGTTGTCACAGCCGTCCAGCTGGGCTCCCCTTTGTCACTACAAGAAACATGTAGGCCTTAGCTGTCACTGTGCGACCCTCGCCACAGGGCTGCTTGAGTGTCCTTGTGACCTGGCAGCTGGCTTGTCCCACAGCGAAGAGAGAGAAGGTGGAGCTGCGATGTCCTTTATGACCTAGCCCTGGAAGTCATGCATGGTCACTTCTGCAATATTCTGTTGCTTTCCCAGGCCAGCTCCAGTCACTGGGAGGGGGACTCCAAGGCTTCGGACCCTGCGGGCAGGAGTCACCGGGGCCACGCTGGAGGCCGGCGGCCACGACGCCGCTTGAATCAGGCCGCTGGGGCAAGGACGGGCGACTAGGCTGCATCTAGGTGGTCCTTCCAGCCCGGACTTTATCTTCTAATGAATAAGAGTCAGGCAGTAAATGAAAGAGTTAACGTGCTTCCAGAAGCATTTCTCACAGAGAGTCACGCATCTGCCAGGGTCTGGCCCGATTCCTAGAACTGGGTGGCTTGTTGGGTGGGGGTGGGGGGCCTGCAGCAGCTGCCTGGGTTTCCCATCACGGCTCCTCGCACTTCCGAGGTCAGGGAGGCGGGAGGGGACATGAACAGGTGGTCCTGGCGAGGCTGGCTGGGATCGGCCGCACAAAGACACTAAGGATCTGGAAGGAAGGCGGGAGTGGGGGACCTGGCAGGCTGCCCTGGGGGGGGCGGCCCCGCTCCCTCCGCTCAGGAGCTTCCACCTGATGAATGAGTCTGTCCCGGATGGACGGGGCTGCTGGGGCCGTTCTCCACAGAGCAGTGCCAGCTCTTCCCTCCCCGCAACACTTCTGTTGGCTGCCTCCCCCCACTCCCTGTGTCCCCGCACCCCCCACTTGTCCTCGGGGCCAACGGCTGGTCCAGAGTGGGTTGGTGGTCCCCTGGCGAGCACGGGAGGCTGACTGGCAGCCCTGGAGCATCTGGAGGGAAGGGACTGAGGGGACCTCAAGTCAAGGCCCCCTGGACCCCTCACTCCGATTCTCTCGACTCCTCAGTGCCTTTCATTCCGAACAAATGCTGTCGCTTTCAGAGGGCCGCTCCTGGCTGCCGCCCCCCAGCAGGGAGCAGGAGGACGAGGAAGACAGGGCAGGCGCCCAAGCCCCAAACCTGGAGGCGGAGGGGAACTGCTGCCTGTGTTGGGAGGCGTGAAAAGAAACCCCTCGCTGGCGTCCCTTGGGAGGTCAGGTTCCCTGCAGCCTCACAGGGGTGCAGAGTCCCGCATGGACCACAGCGGCCGAGGGGCAGTCCAGGCTCCTCTCGGGGTCCCCTGCCCCAAGGACACGCACTCACACTTGCTGACTAGCCCCTTGGAGATCTGCTCTTCCTGGAGACGGCTGGCAAGATGATGGACAGAGGTGAATCCCGGGGGGAGGGAGAGAGAAGCACGGCGCCCTGGTTCCGTCCAGCCTTTGCTCCAGCCCCTTCCTCCCTTGGCTTGGCCCTCTGCTCTGCTGTGCCCGACTCTGCCCGCCCCCTCCCACGCTGCTCTTCATTCAGCAGCCATCCAAGGAACACCCCCCCCACCCCCAGAGAGCGGGCAGCACAATGCCCCTTTATGCTCGCGGTGTGCCCTCCTTCCTGGCCCTGCGGCCGCGCGGCCCTCCCTCAGCCTCTCTTCAGCAGTTCTTTTCCAGCTGACTTAGCTATTACAGTGCAGGGACGGGGGAGGAGAGGTTCTGGAGGCCAGGCCTGGCACCGCGTCTGAGCGGGCGGGGCCCCCTGGCCCTGCCTCGGCCTGGTCACATATCCACTGCGGGGCCCTGGGACCGCCTTTCCGGGCGCGCTTCCACGGCAGGGGTTAGAGGCAGCACCGGCCTCCCGGCAGGAGCTTCGCCGGTGGAGGACATTATTCTAGAGGACTGGGTCTGGACCCCGGGGTCGCCGGGGCCGGCTGGCTCAGCGCCAGCCTAGGCACCAAGGGTAACGAATACGACGGACGCCGGGAAGAGAGGAAAGGGCTCTGCTTAAAGCCCAGGGGTGGAGGTGGGAGTGGATGGAATTGGGCTGTCAAGAGCAGGGCCGGGGCGGGGTGGGGGCTTTGCCCCCCGTGGGCGGACTCCCGGGGCAGCCAGGGGCGCCCCCTGCAGGCTTAGACGACGGGGGCGGGGTGGGGGCTTTGCCCCCCGTGGGCGGACTCCCGGGGCAGCCAGGGGCGCCCCCTGCAGGCTTAGACGACGGGGGCGGGGTGGGGGCTTTGCCCCCCGTGGGCGGACTCCCGGGGCAGCCAGGGGCGCCCCCTGCAGGCTTAGACGACGGGGGGCGGGGTGGGGGCGTCCCCTTCCTGCTCCCGATGTGACGTCCTCCCTCGGTCACGTTTTCAAGGGCCTGCTGGGGCCTGCAAGAGCCACAAACATGGCATCAACGCTAAAAGGCAGCTTCACATTTTTAAAAACTTTTAAATGAAATCCTTCAACCAGACAACTGGAGTTTCGCTTTGGCGGTCCCGTGTTTCACGGGGAAGTACAAAGGCCAGCCCGCGGGGCAGAGGTCAGCCCGAGCAGGGAGACACGACCCCTGGCGACCCCGGCCCCCGCCTTGGCTTTCCCTCGTGTTCGTGAAGCGCAGACGAGCGCAGACTGGCCGGCTGTGCCGCGGGAGGACCGGGGGTGGCGACCAGCTTCCATGAGGCGGTGGAGCCGGGGTGCGCCAGACGTCCCACTGGGACGATAAAGCGCACCGGAGGGTCCGACATAACCGAACAACGTGACTGGGAAGGCGGGGCTCGGATCCGGTTTGGGCCCCGGCCACGCGAACCCCGGGCTGCTGTCCGCGGCGTGGACGCCGGCAAGCGCCTGCACCATACTGCCTGCGAAGATATTCACATGCACCTGCCCCCCCCCCCCCCGTCGGTCCGCTCGAGCCCTCCTCCCAGCACCTCCCGGAGCTTCTCAAGGGTTAAGTCCGGCGGTGTGGCGCCCAGAACAGGGCCTCAGCGCTGCAGCGAGGCCCCGGGGACCCTGCGCATCAGCCCCGGCCACACCGGCAGCTGTGCTACGCGCCCTGGCAGAGGAGTCTGGAAGGAGCTACGCGGTGTCCACGCCGGGAGGCCTGGTCCCCGAATCTGAGACTGAGTGCTGGTCCGCGGGGCGGGCGGGGAGGCGGGCCCTGGCACTAGACCCGTTCCTAGACACCGAAATCTGATTTATGAACCCTGGCAACCGCCACGAGCCATCTTGCCAACAGAGTCCTGAAATTGAAATCACATGAAACTTTCCCTCGTTCCCGCTGGTACCACAGACGCCCTCCCCTTTCGCAGGCAGCAAATTCACTTAAAAATAATTAAGAAAAGATTGATGGGATCTTGGAATTGCAATGAAAAATATGATCTCATTAGTAAGTCATGAGTCAGGGCCAGGCGCTCCGTCAGATGTGTGCACTTCTGCATAATTAGAAGCTGATGCTGGGGTGCTAATAATGGCATGAATTAAAAAATTAAAATGGTTTCCCTTTATACTTTTGGGCTGTGCTGAAATCCTTCCTTCGGCAAAGATTCAGAAAGAGATCTCCTTCGAAACAGCCCTGCCCACTGTGGCCGGGCTGGAGGAGAGAAAATGGCAGGAAAGGACTACAAGGACTGAACGCGGGAGATCTTCCCATGGGGTCCGCAGTCAGGTCTCACCGAGGTCTCCGTCCAGCGTGGGAAAGGCTCCCCGCTCGCTCCTCTCCACGGGGATTGGTGCACACCCGAGGTGGGCGTGTTTTGGACAGAGCTGCTGTGTTAAACAGTTACCCTTCAGGGGAGACGTGCAGGAAGTCGCGCGTGTGAGGCGGACAGGATGCGAGCTCATTTCGGCCCCTTCCAGCCGGGCACCCCGGCCGACCGAATCAGTCAGAGCCTCGATTCGCTCCGCTGTAAAATGGGAATCAGAGCCCTGGCCGGTCGGCGCGTCATCGTCCCAAACACCAGAAAAGTCGCGGATTCGATCCTGATCGGGGTGGGTGCGGAAAGCAACCAATCCACGGTTCTCTCACATTGATGTTTCTCTCCCTCGCCCCGCCCCTGTCTCTAAAATCAATGATAATAATTTTAAAAAATCCTCAGGTGAGGACTTAAAAAAATAAAATAGGATGGAAATAAGGAGAAGCAACCTCCTGGGTTTACGGTGAGAATGTGATGGCATTTACGGAGCAGGTGCTTATTTAAGATTATGTCTCTTTCCCTTTCCTTAGGAACCTCGCTGTGTGGACGTCGCAGGTAACAATGGCCCGTTCTTCGAGTCACAGGAACCGGCGCTCGCGGAGCGTCTGTGACTCCCAGGCGTGGTGGAAGGCCGCAGCGATGAGCCGGACGGCCTTTGAAGGGTCCGTAACTTTGTCGTGAGCAGGACGCAGAAGGTGGACAAGCCTGTACCGATTCTCTACAAAGCGCGCCAGGCCAGAGGCTGCAGGCGGCCAGAGGGAAGTTCCAAAAGACGGAGATCTCAGAGAGTGGCCGAGGGGCTGGGGCCCAGCTGGGGCGCACTGCTGGGCCCATTCTTGAAGCGTTAAAGGGACCCCCTCCACCCCCGCCTTAGTCCAGCAATACAGGTGAGCGCCCCCCCATGTAGGGACCGGGAGGCCCCCCTCGGTCTACAGCCAGGCTTTGCTCTGATGGCATGGAGTCCGTGGTGGGGCGGGGCTATACTTTTCGGAGCCACCCCTGGGTGTGTGCGAGGGACCAGGGGCGTCAGGAGGTCGCTGCTGTGTGAGGTGACCCCATGAGAAGGACGGGACTGGGACGGGTAACACCAGGGAGGGGCACCCTGGGGGGAGGAGCACTTGCCGGGCAGCAGGGGAGAAACACAGGAGACACCACCGGGAGGATGGTGCGTGGGGGCTGGTGACGCGGCCGCGGACAGGGCCAGACTAGTCCCAGGCCTGTACCGGGCCCTGCCCTGTAAGTGAGGACACTGAAGTTCATTTCAGGGGGAGGCACGGAAGGTCCCCACAGGGA
This sequence comes from Micronycteris hirsuta, assembly GCA_004026765.1. Classification (NCBI taxonomy): domain Eukaryota; kingdom Metazoa; phylum Chordata; class Mammalia; order Chiroptera; family Phyllostomidae; genus Micronycteris; species Micronycteris hirsuta. The sequence continues at coordinate 16,140 of PVJI01026127.1, forward strand.
ACGACAGAAGATTCGCTCTGAAGGAGGACGTAAGCAATGCCACGAGGCAGAAGACGGAGTCCAGGGAAGAAACCCCAGGGCCTGAATCGGGAGGCTGGTCACTGGAGCGCAGGACAGACATTGGACACAGACCCCACGGCAGCCGACGGTCACGAACACACAGCCCCTCCCGAGCCCCTCAGAGGCAGCACCCCACCCAGCGAGGCTCTCCGGGTGCCACCCCGGAAGAATCTGAATGCGCCAGGGCCTGGGGCCAAGCGACCCACTGGGCTGCCTGCCCCTCACGGGCACCCCCTCAGGTGGGGGCCTGCTCTCCCCGGACACACGTCCGCATCGTGGTGCCTGTTAGCTAGCAGTTGCGGGACATCTCTTTGCGGGCACCGAGCGGGCACTCTGTGGATGGCCTCTGACCCATGGCCCGTCACGTCCTGGCCCCAGGCCAGGCTCCCTCCAGAGCGGCGGTGGGTGGAGGTGGCTTGTTCACTCCAACCCCATGGAACCAGGGACTGCGTCGACCAGCGATACCCGGCTCTCGGTCCCCCTATAGCATTTCCAAATGGCCCCTCTTCCCCTCCCCTTCCTCTGCGCCCCCCCTGCCGTGCACAACTCCTCCCGCCCTTGGAGGGTTCACCAGTTGGTTGGATTGCAGGCAGGGTTCGTTTCATTGTACTTTGCTTTCTTGCGCTCTACAGATATTGCATTTTTTTGGTTTTGTTTTTTTTTTTTTAACAAATCGAAGGCAAGACCCTCCACCTACAAAAACATTACAACTCACTTTATGGCGGCGCTTGCCTTACTGGGGTGGTCTGGAACTGAACCGCACTGTCTCCCAGGTCTGCCTGGACTTCCTGCCCTCCTCCTCCGTGCGGTTGACTCAAGGCCTGGCCACGCTTCCGTATTCACTGGAGGCTCGGCCCGGGCTGACCCGTCCACCCCGTCGCCCTGAGCGGTTCCAGTGCCCGTTCGCACAGCCCATGCAAAACTCAAGCCCTGGGTCCCTTCACCTCCAGATCCCATCACCTCCGCCTCCCTTCTCGTCCAGCCCCTGTCCCAATGGTGCAGCCAGACCGCGCCGTCCCTGCTCTGCGGGTCCTCGTCAGAAACACCAGGCCGGGCTCTGACCTCTGCCCCTCCCAGTGCCCCGGGCACCGTCCCACCTCCACACAGCGCTGGACCCAGGTGCCAGCAGGGGACACCTTTCCTCCCGCCTAACTGCTAAGGGAAGCTTTCGACATTTCCTGTTAAGTATCTTTGCCTGAGTTAGTTTCGTCACACACTTTCAGTCGTCAATTAAAATGCTTTTCCTCCTTTATTTTGTTAGCGTGCTAAATTACACTGCCTTTTAGTAAACCAACTTCATATTTGTGGGATGCACTCAAATTGGCCCCGAGGCATTACCTTTTGTGCTCGGACTCACTCGGGCAGTATTCTGCTTGTGCCTTTGCATATATGCTTATGAATGACATGGGTCTGTAATTTTTTATTTTAGTTTTTCATGCAATATCATCAGCAGCGTCAGTACGCAGTCATGATAGCTTCATATAAGGAGCTGAGGGACGTTCTCTCTTTTCACTTAGCTGGGAGATTTTGTGTGGGATTCATTTTATTTCTTTCCTTCCTGTTGTTCAAGTTCACAGGAAAAGCCAGCTGGACTCGGAGTTTTTGTTAGAGGAAGGTCTTAAATTACCTTCATTTTATGTTTCTTTTTTGTCCGTTTTTGATCAAAATTTTTACACCTTCACGTAAAGTTGCTTACAGTGCGGTCTTGCTAACTATCGCCGGTCAGCAGGACCCGCAGTGATGTCTTGTTTCCAACCCAGACGCCTGACCGGCGCTCTGCCGAACCGCGCAGGCTCAGTGCCACGCGGATGTATCGGGTGCCTGCCGTGCGGTTCTCTGTCCGTCGGCAGCTGGCGGGTGAGGAGGCTGACTGTGTGCATCGATCTGCACCGTTTCGTGCAGAGGACCTGAGCACCCACAGATTCTGGCACCCTGGGGAGGTCCTGGGGCCAATCTCCCCCATGGATATCAAGGGATAGCTTAAGATTTGGGGAAGTCAAAAATTATACACACATTTTTTACCGTGGGGGGGGGGGTTGGCACCCCTAACCCCTGCACACTTTGGTTCCTCCTTCCTTTTTCCTTGGGCAGTCTCACCAGATCCTCCCCTAAACTCCCAACCTTTAAAACCCCTCAAAAGGAAGGTCCCCGCTTGCGCCCTCCCTCCCAGGAGCACACCCTCACCTTTCCCTTCCCTCACTGATTCCCCCCCAGGCGCGTGTCTCCTAAAGGACCCCACGAGACTTGCAACCAGGGAGCAGTGGGCAGCAGCAGACCATTCCGGGCTCACCCCCTACACCTGTCTCCAAGGCCCCCCTTCTCTGATTTAAGTGAGCCGAGGCAGCCCCTCCAGGCCCATTTCCAGGCTCATTTCCCCACCTATTCTAAGCAACATCTCTTGTTGGTTCCTCTGTCCTAGGCTCTCCCTTGTTTCACTGTCCCCGGCTTTCATAAACAGCCTCTGAAAATCACTTGGACTTGTGCTGCGAAACACTTCCTGCACAGAGTCAAGAACCTACGCACTGCGGGCCGGGCCTGGGCAGACCGGCTCAGGGCCAGGTCCCCTTTCTGATAGCAATCAGGAACACTGCAACACCCGCTCCAAATCCTCCCACCAGTCCTGTTGTCCGACCAGCTCCTTTCATCCTTCAGAACTCAGCTGAGTGTTGCTTCTTCCAGGAAGACTCCCCTGATTCCCCAGACTTGGGTGAGATGACCCTCCTCTGTATGACCACCTGTGCGAACCTGAATTAGAACATAACAAGGTATTATAATTATTTTTGGTCCGAATCTTCCAGTGCTAAAAGGAATCCTCTAATCTTCAAAGGCCTGTGATGGCACAACATCACTGGATTAATTGTGCCTTGTCCTCGGAAGATGCTCAGTTAAGTGTTTATTGCACATATAAATCTATGAACGCTCCTGAGTTTTGGCTTGGCACATCCAACTTCATCTCTGCACACCTTCTAACCGCCCTCTGCCTCCTCCTTCGCACCCTGCGCCCTCCCAGGCCTACTCTGCACTGTACCTAAGTTGCAACCTCTAGACCCTTAGCCCGCTTTCCTGATGCCTGACGGTGGCCTGTTCGCTCGCACGTGTGGGCGGTCAGCCTTCTGTATCTGCCCTGTCGCTTCGTGGCTTCTGAGCCGTCACCACATCAGCGCCACCCTGTGATCGGTGGTCCGTGCGGCGCCCTGGAAGTCAGATCCCTTAC
>PVJI01026128.1:0-19406 GCA_004026765.1 Micronycteris hirsuta
TGAAAGCTATGAAAAGTGAAGTAAAGGAACATGGAACCAACAGTGACGTGAAGGAAACCGGGACTCAAATCAATGGTTTGGACCAGAAGGAAGAAATAAACAGTCCAGAACAGAATGAAGAAACAAGAATTTTAAAAAAATGAGGAGAGGCTTAGGAACCTCCGGGACATCTTTAAACATTCCAACATCTGAATCATAGGGGAGCCAGAAGGAGAAGAGGAAGAGCAAGAAATGGAAAACATATTTGAAAACATAATGAAGGAGAACTTCCCCAATCTGGCAAAGGGAATAGAATTCTAGGAAGTCCAGGAAGCTCAAAGAGTCCCAAAGAAGTTGGACCCAAGGAGGAACACTCCAAGGCACATGGTAATTACGTTAGCCAAAATTAAATATAAGGAGGGAATCTTAAAAAGCAGCAAGAGAAAAGGCGACAGTTCCCTACAAAGGAGTTCCCCTAAGGCTATCAGCTGATTTCTCAAAAGAAACCTTGCGGGCAAGAAGGGGCTGGAAAGAAGTATTCAAAGTCATGAAAGGCAAGGACCTACATCCAAGATGACTCTATCCAGTAAAGCTTTCATTTAGAAAGGAAGGGCAGATAAAGTGCTTTTCAGACAAAGTCAAGTTAAAGTAGTTCATCATCACCAAGCCCTTATTATATGAAATGTTAAAGGGACTTATCTAAGAAAAAGAAGATAAAAAATATGAACAGTAAAATGACAACAAACTCACAGCTATTGACAACTGAACCTAAAAAACAAAACAAAGCAAACTAAGCAAACAAGTAGGACAGGAACAGAATCTCAAAAATTGAGATCACATGGAGAGTTATCAGTTGAGGGGTGTGAGGGAGAGAGAAGAGGAAAAGGTACAGAGAATAAGTAGCATAAATGGTAGGTAGAAAATAGGAGGAGGTTAAGAATAGTATAGGAAATGTAGACGCTAAAGAACTTTTATGTACGACCCATGGACATGAACTAAAGGTGGGGAATGCAGGTGGGAGGGGGTGTCCAGGGTGGAGGGGAATAAAGGGTGGGAAATGGGGCAACTGTAATAGTATGGTCAATAAAATATATTTAAAAAAGTAAATAAAAAGGTCTTTGTGGCTTTAGATGCATATGACAAGTTGCATTAGAGAGATCCACGCCGGTGTATGAGTGAAATTCATTATGGCCCTTCACCAGTATAGCAAGTTTAATGCATGAATAGCCACAGAAATGAAAACTGCTCTTCCATTTTAAATCCTCCTAAATTAGTTGCTTTTCAGAGCTACTTGGTAATCTCTTGTGATCCAAAGACATAAGAATAGCATACTGTAATGCTTTTTGTGCAGTATGGAGATAATTAGTCAAACAATTCCAAAGGTGTCATCATTTAATAATAACCCCACCCTACGGCCATTATCGTGCCACAGAACATGACTAATGCTCTGTGATTTCTTTCTGCTTAAACTACAGCCACATGTCTGGCCGCCAGTCTTCTCCTCAGCCTGGGCGAGGACTAGGCGAAGAAACAAAGAACCCGGCAGTCTTCTCCAGCTTTAGCACCTTAGCATCTCGCTTCAGTTTTTCAAAGTATTCATAGCTTACGTTTCCATTGCTATCACAGAAGAATAGACGATTTATATTCCTGAGTATTATTTGGTTCTGAACCCCATTTAACTGTTCCCCTTTTTCTTATGAGCTCTGGAGCCAGTGTAAATTCTGGGTTTAATGCATGTAAGTGGTAATTTTTGAAAATATAATACCCAAATTTAGAAAGTCAAATCTTCACATTTATTTTACCATTTCCTGATTTTTTTAAAACTGAGAAAGCTCTACCAACAATAATTTTCTTTGTGACTGTGCCCCGAGGTAACTAAACCTGTTGCCTCTCCGACGTGCCGCCTACACCTCTTCACCTATATGACCTTCCTTACATTTTCCTCTTTCCTAAATTATCCTCCTCCTATTTCCATGTGTCCAGTGTCTATCCAATTCTTAAGCCCAGGTCAAATGGCAGTTCCTTCATGGAGCCTTCCTGTATTCTCCATACAAAATACTTCTTTTTTTTTTTGCTTCTGAAATTGTATAGCACTTCAAATGCACTTTTAACTCCACATGCTTATTAATTAGGAACATTTTACAAATATATACCGGTTAACTGGCTGGGCGCTAAGAAGGAAACAGATCAAGGAAACCCTTGTAACCAGGGTAAAATGATACCGAGTGCAAGCTGTTGCAAGAACTGTTAAGAATGAATGTGGTAAGATACTCCTAAGGATTTTTTCACTGCGTGTTTTTTTTTTCTTTTTTTTTTGAAAAATAGCAGATTTGTTGCTTTTGGTCAGATTTAAAATGTTCTTAAAAGGTGTATTTTGGTAAAGTTACATAATCTCTTTGGGTGACTTTAAATAGCTACACTGAAAGAGCTTAAGGAAAACAAGTTTCACTTAGATTCTGTGAGCTTTGCACCCTGCCGCAAGCAGTGCCTGCGGCCTTCTGGCTGAGGGATGGGGAGACAGAGGAGGACTACCTACAGGCTCCTGCAGATCTCCCACCTGGCCCAGGACTCTGCCTCTGACCAGGTCAAAGAATATGGCGTAGGTGGGCATCATTGTCAGTGTTCACATCAACCAACAGCCAGGGGCTTATTTATTCATCCTTGAAGCCACAAATCACTACCGCCCACCTTCTTCTTTTTAAATAAAATACTTCCTTTATGTATTTTTAGAGAGAGGGGAAGGGAGGGAGAGAAACACAGATCTGTTACAGAAAACACCACAATACTTGTGTCTCCTCCTCTTCTCTAACTGCCTGAAAGTCGGAGACGGCTTCGAGCCTTCCCACAAGTACCGTTTCTGGTGCTCGTGAAGACCCTCCCTCCAGTCGCAATCCCAGCGCTGCCTCTCACTGGGAATGGGTGCCCCAGGTGCTCTCCCTTTCACTTCTGTGGCACCTGTGCACAAGATGCCCCAAGTGTCCCATCGTCGAGGACAGGGTGACTATTGCCAGCTCCGCCGTGCCTCCTGAACGTCACGAGTCAAAGTCACAGGAGAAGTGAGAAGAACTGTGCCAGGTCCCAGAAACCCAGGTTCCCAGCTGTGGGCCTTTTGTCAACTTCGAGAGGAGGAGGGCCCCGACCTCAGGCACTGCCTGTTGCTAGGCGGTCCTTGCTGTGTCTGAGTTCCGTCCTCCACATGTAGTTCCTATTTCATATGGCACGGGCAGGCCTGCCGCCGCCTCCCGGGCCACGGAGGTTCCCGGGTGCACACCGAATGATTTTGTACTCTGGCTTCGGTCTTCAGCTGCTGCTCAGTTGTCTCGTTTGATGGTTCAGTTGTTTCTTGTTCCTCTGTATATTCAGCAACCCATTGTATGCCCTTCTGCCCTTCCCGCAGTGCGAGTCCTGCTTTCCTCAGCTTTCTCCACAGCTTTGTTTAAGCTTCATGTGGTCAGGTTCAAATACACGCATTGCCAAATCCGAATGCTTTGACCCTGCCTAGCGCCCACAGCTGCCGATAATACTCTCTGCTCCAAGAAATAAACAGAAAGGTCCGACTTTTTATAAAATTCATAGCAAGTCCTCTGATAGGAATAACAAATGCAAAATAAAATTGACAGTGGTGGCCCTGAGCCCACCCCCTGCGAGGCCTCTCGTAGAAAGTGTGCGAACAGAGCCGTGTGCGCTGTGAGTGAAAAGTCAGCGTGTGTTTATGCGTTTGCATTTCTTCTTTAGGAGAGATTGTGGGAATAGATTGTTTTTAGACATTGGTATTTAGGGTTTTTGTTTTGGGCTTTTTTTGTGTGTGGGGGGATGGGAGGAGTCTACTGTTTCATTAGCCATTTTCAACCAGTGTGCTGCAAGAATTTTTAAAACATTCACTACCTGACTGTTTAGTCGGGGGCACTGACCTCTTTTGTCTTAAATTGTCAAATGAAAAAATGACAACAGCCAACACAACAATAGCCATCTGGTGTGAATGCCCGGTCTTGAACTGTAAACATAAGGGTCATGGAATAGGGTCAGTAAGTCGCATCTCACCGGTCACATTGCAAAGTGAGATTGTGTCTGATTGGTTAGTTCTTGGTACCAGAAATCTTTCCGTACAACTGTAGGCACCTGATTTTTTAAAAAGTCACTTTCCAGCAGAAAGGGTAGGTAATTACTATTATTTGTTTGGCAAATCAATCAAAATTACAACTCTGTTTTTGTCAGATTGGCAAAAATGATATATTTGGGGTCTGCTGCAGAATTTTAGTTAATTAGTTTATGTGTTGAAAATGGCTGGTTTACATGAATGGACTGTTCGTATTAAAGGGCTGAGGTGTCAGGGAGAAAATGATGGGGAACCAAGCTTCCTTTGCTGAGCAGGTACCTGAGCGCACAGGCGTTGTTACTGGAGAGTAGTTCCTGTCACTCCGCGCCCTGAACTCCCTGATGGTGTATGTTTCCGCAGGGACCGGCTATCCAGCTTCGGTACTGAACAGTCAGCGAAGACAGAAACCGAGGCAGCGCAGGCTTGCTGCGGCGAGGGCAGCGAACAGGTGGGGCAGACTTGGGTGAGCCTCAGAAAGGCCAGTGATGATGGGGACCCCAACCTGGGAGCCATGACGGGCACACCACCGCTAGATAGCTCGCTGGCCTCCGATGGCTTTCCATAAAGTTGTAATGGAAGGCCATTGGTGGTGACTCTGTGTTCATGGGATGCTGGAAAGAGCTCTGTAACTTAAAAAAATGAAACAAAACATTTCTGTCCTAGGGATAGCTAACATATAAGAGAAATAGGACAGCCCCTGAAGCAAGCTATCGATGTAATTTCACTTGTGATACGATCGAGCTTCGGCACCGCGGTGTCCCCGGTCTGCACGAGGCTGCTGTCTGCCACCAGGCACTAAGTAACTGCACAAGAGTTAGTGTTATGTTTTTGGTGGTGATACCAGCAAGTCCCGACATAGAAATGATTAAACAGTGAACACACTAAATATATAACAAGGTTGTCTATTTAATATATTTATGAGGCGCCAACATAATTTTCCTGTTTATCCCAGGGAGATTTGTTTACCTACACTTCAGAAAGATTTAGTAACTAAATATGTAATAAATTTAGAGTAGACCGAATCAAATTCATTTGAGCTTTATGTGTGGACAGAATTTTTCTAATGACATACCAGGTTAAGGAACTGAATTTTCCTATAGACATGCCTTTTAATTTTTTTTGACTACTAATACCAATTACTCTTGTAAAAGGAGATGTAAATGTAACAGTGCAGGAGCAGGCAGCTTTGGGGACGCGTGTCTGTCCTGGTTTGACCTAGCGGGAGTGGCCCAGAGGCAAGGCGTGTTCAGCATTAGATCTGGCAGACCTGCAAGTTGGAGGAGGGGAGAGCGTTAGCTTATACACACCTATTAGATGGCCAGTTTAAATATGTCAAATGACCCTGCGTATGATTGTAAACTGGACTTAAGAAAGAAAAGGTGCAAAGGGCCCTTCGACCCTTCCCCCTTCCCTGCCAAAGAGATTTCGCAGGGAGAGGCCTGCTGCAGGAAGGGACCCCAGGGCTCGCCTGAGCCTGATTCAGGATGAGCAGGGTAGGTGGGGGCTCCAGGCGGGTGGACTAGGTGACCCCTGTGCACTCCTGTCTGAGGCACCCCGCAAACAGTGACCCGCACCCTACATACGTTCTGCTCCTTCTCCTCCACTTGCAAGTGGCCGACTGCCTTTGAAATCTCAGACTCCCCAATCCCCTTTCTCCTTGGTCTGAAAGAACATATTGATACACCCAGTGTTACCTCACTGTTTTTGGAGTTTTTATGTTTATGTGAATCCCCTGTGTGCATGTATTAAAATTTGATTTTCCTGGTTAATTAGACTCTGTTCATTTGATTAGTAGCGCAGCTAGGAGAGTTTAGAAGGTGGGAGGAAAAGTTTTGGGTTTTTTTATCCCCAACACAACTCACCACTAGATGAATTGCTTTTTGTTCGCTTTTGCCCTTAATCTCCTTTGCTTTCAAGATGTTCACTGAAATGCTCTCCATGATTCAATTCTTTCTTCTTTGCCAGTCCGGAGGCTGTTTGTTTAGATTGGGGGGAAATGCCTCAGGTTCCCTTGCATGTGTTTCGCAGAGGGGCCGTGGTGTGAAATGCAACCACTCTCCTCTCCTCCCTCCTCCCGGACTCATCAAATGAAGAATGTGCCCTCGCATGTATTAGCAGCAAGGGCTGCACAGTCGAGGTTGGGGAAAAAAAAAATGGCACAGGGGTTTTTTCAGGCCTTGTTTGGCTTTTTCTTTGAAGCTCTGATTGCAAGACCTGTAGAGCACCATGGTGGCAGGGAGGAAATGCCGACATTATCTCATCCTGCTCCTGTGGCGTTAAGTGGTGTGCTCCCCTGAGGGCTTCTCTGTGCCCTCGCTCCTGAATGCTCTCGCCTTCAGGTGTCCTAGCTCCGGGCATCCCCCGGAGGTGCCCTTTGGCAGAGATGCTCGTTCCCAGGGATTGGCAGGGATCCTCAGTCTGGTGTCTGGTAGGTCCTTCTGTGCACATTGGAAGTTTCTGGGCATGCAGCAGATAGATACATAAGGAGAGGACATCTGCTGCTCTCTAAAGAGCTGAGAGTGTGTTCCGATGAGTTTTATGCATCAGAGAACAAGTAGAACTATCTTCATTTTTGGTTGGCTTGGCATTGCAATTCACATTACATCCTGTCAAAAGCACCCAGGTGAGAAACTCCTCACAAAATGAACCAATTTTTTTAAATCCTAAATTTGATATCACAAATTTCACTTATTTAAGGCTTATTTTGCTTTTGAGGATAAATGGTAATTATCTAAAATGCAGTCATTAAAACTGAAGTCTGGTGCTTGTTGCAGTGCCTGGCACTCTCCTGCGTGCCGCACGCTGCATGCCTACGGCATCGCTTGGACCTCCAGTTCTGGGCGTCGGGCGTGAGCCACGCCTCCTGGTCTGCTGTGCCCCCCCGCCACGCTCCAACGGAAACTTGAGCAGGCCCTGCTGTGGTACCCTTCTCCCTCCTTCCACAAGTGAGGATGCTGTGTGGGGATCCAGAGATGAGCTGTGGCCGGCCTGTGGCAGGTGCTGCAGAACTAACCCACTCCTCTTTTGCAGTACGACTAGATGCTGTGAGAGGAGCAGAGCTGAGAGGACCTGGCACTGTGCGTCTCCTGGGACTTCGGAAGTCAGAGCGGCTGAGAGCAGGGGAGGGGCTGAGAAGAAGCCAGCGCAAGGATGACTGAGAGGGAAAATGACAGGGTGTCAGGCCAGTGTTTGAGAGCTTAAGTTAGCAGCCTGCTGGGAAAGCCTGGTAAATAAACTGAACAGTAAAAACACGTTTATTGGGGATGTATTAAAAACTGTCTTTACTGGTAAGAGTAGGCTATCAAAGACATTTGGAGAATATTGGTAGTGGATTTGACGCTAGCGATTTGTCTTGTGTTAGTGTCTGAAACACCTAATATTCATTTCACATAGATCACATCGAGGATTTAGCTCTTCTCAGTTTTTGAAACACGTGATTTAATGTTGTGTTTTGATAAGCATCTTTCAAAATCAACTGTCAAACAGTTTCAGCATATTTGTCATATTTGAGTTTTGCTGTCAGACTTGCTCGTCTAAGCTGCAAAGCTAGTGAATTCATTTCAGGTAAGTACCAAAGTTCTCAAAATTAATCTCACCGCCACCCCCTCCCTGCTGCTTTTAATCAGAGGAAGCAGGGATAGAAAGTGTTGCACAGGAAAAACCTCAGAAATCTGATAATTTCTTTGAACTACAGCTCATTCTTAGGATCTGACAAATCTTACAGGGTGATCAAGAGAACTATGTAGTTGAAACATTTAGAAAAGAAGAGATTTCTATGTAAAGTGAAATTCATACATTTTTATGAGTAAATAAGCAGTACCAATTATTTTCATTAACTTAACACTTTATGGATTGCTTGCTTTTACATTTATAGTGTCTAGTATCGCTTGTCTTCTGTTTTTTTGAAAAATAAAATGTGTCTGTGGATTATGAAAAAATAGAAATTTTACATTTAAAGGGTTCCGCCCAGAGCTATTTTTATTCATGAATGATTGCAGTTCTTACTAGTGTTAGATTTATATATTTTCCAGGTTTGTTTTTTTTTTTTTTTTTTTGGATCCTGCAGCTGAGCAAATAGCTGGCCAAACCAGGGAGCTCTGAGCAATAGAATTTATGCGCATGTTTCTTTAGCTCTGTGCCAGCTGTGCTACTGTTGAACTCCAAATTGAGGAAAGATAACCAAACGTCCTCCCCACGTGGACCAGAGCTCCGTGTGTGAGGGGTGGGGAAAGAAGGAGCAGACACAGAGATGGCCAGGGCACCCAGAACTGCTGTGCTGCCGCACATGGGGTTCTTCCCGCCCGGGGTGCCTCTCCTGCCTTGCGCCTGACGCCCAGGCAGGGCGGTGTCCACAGAGCTGAGTAACTGCCAGAAAACCACCGCGGGGATTAGTATCTGCTCGGCTGGAACAGCCTGCAGATGGAAAGTCTGTTTCCGCTGGGTTTCGAGTCTATCACAGCATCTCTCCCAGTGGGGACTTTAACTCTCTATTGAATGGATTAATGAACTAGAGGGGGAATTAATAAAATTAGCTCTGTAAACAGAATACATTGTTTCTACACCACTTGGCTATTTTTGGTTCAGACATTTTGAATTATTGTTGGTGCTGCTCTCTATAGTTGATGCCTTTAAAAGGCTAATTCTCTCATTAAGAAAAAATATGAAAATACCACATATCTGTTATCCACAAACCCATATCAATTGTTTTCCAAATATTCTTCTTCACAGTAACAAAACTTGAGAGGAATCTTAAAAGTTTTTTTCACCAAAGGTAAGATAAGAAGCAATGCAGCTTGATAGATTTAAATTAGACATACAGTAATATGGCTTAGAGCAACAAACTTTAACAGTTTGGTGCAATTTGATGGAATCCTCTCAATTTAATATCTTAGTGCTTTAATTGCTGGTTTAAAACTGTCAGTTGTCTGACAGCAGCTGGATTAGTGATCTTTTTTTTTTTAAAGATTTTATTTATTTATTTTTAGACAGAGGGAAGGGAGAAAGAAAGAGAGGGAGAGAAACATCAATGTGTGGTTGCCTCTCATATGGCCCCCACTGGGGACCTGGCCCACAACCCAGGAATGTGACCTGACTGGGAATCGAACTGGCAACCCTTTGGTTCCCAGCCCACGCTCAATCCACTGAGCTACACCAGCCAGGGCTGGATTAGTGATCTTTAAAATAGCCTCTTCAAGTCCTACTATTCAGTAAAGCAATACCCAGCATCTCTTTAGGATTTCACATTTTTCAAAAGCCTTTTCAAATGTATTTTATCGCTTAATCTTTCCCACATCTGTGGCTGGTATGCATAATTGTTTCTGCTGCAGAAGCTGATTCTTGGTTAAGTAAGTAATTGTGTAAAGTACTGCAGGGATGTGTAGCACAGACCTTGGATTCAGACTAAAGTGAACCAGGTGTACCTGTTACATTTGGTCATGGTGGTGGTGGTCCTGATGGCGACAGTGTCTACTCCACAAACGCATGGTAAGATGGGCTTCCGCTTTGTATGGATTTTCCCCCAGTTATAAATGTGACCGCAGAAAACACCAGTTGTTTCGTGCTGTTGCACTGAAAAAATCAGGAGGTTCATCTAGTTTTAAAAGGGGAAGGGGTATGTCCTTTTCCTATATGCAAGTTTTACTGGAATGAAACAGAAGGGAAATATTAATAACCAATGATGCTATGAAATGAAAGCTGGTAAATCAGAGTTATTGATAATTGGATAAGCTCCAGATTAGGGAGCCCAGAAATAGACCCTCATGAATGTAAACAGCTGATCATTGACAGAAGAACAAAAGCAATTCAGTAAATGGCTCTGGAACACATGGATTTCCATGTGCAAAAAATGAATCCAGACACAGGCCTTACGCATGTTAAAAGTACTAACTCAAGAAGGACCCTAAACCTAAATTTAAAATGCAGAACTGTAAAACTCCTAGAAGATAACATGAGATCATCTAAGTGACCTTGGGTTTGATGATTTTTTAGATATAACACCAAAATCATAACCCGTGAAAGAAAGTATCGGTAAGTTGGACTTTAGTAAAAATTCAGAACAAAACTTCTGCCCTTAATGGTGAAAGGTGTCGTTAAGAGACCGAAAAGACGTGTTCAACAGCAGCTTTACGGAAGCTTATCTGGTACAGGACTGGTGTCCAGCATGTACAAGGAACTCCTAAAACTCAACAACAAGAAAGCAAATGACCCAATTAAAAATGGGGAAAGACTCTGAACAGATACCTCACTAAAGAACGTCTACTGATGGCAGAGTTTCATAAGAATATACAATGATCAACGTATGTCCTTAGGGAAATGCAGTTGAAACAACGAGATACCTCTGCACACCTATTAAAATGGCTAAAATTCAAAACACTGACAACCCTGAGTGCTGGTGAGGATGCGGAGCAAGAGGAACGCATTCATTGCTGGGGAGGATGAGAAATGGTACAGCCACTTTGGAAGACAGTGTGGCAGTTCACTGCAGAACGAAGCCTATTCTTACCCTACAGTTCTGCAGTTGTGCCCTTGATATTTATCCAAACGAGTTGAAAACTTATGTCCACACAAACGCCTGCACATAAATATTTCATATTTATTCACAGTTATGCCAAAATTTGGAAGCAGCCAAGATATCCTTCCAGTAAGCGAATGGCTAAATAAGCTCTAGCACAAAAGACAATGGAATGTCATTCAGCAATTTTTTAAAAGAAGCTGTCAAGCCATAAAAAGATACGGAGAAAGCTTAAATGCGTCCCGCTAAAGTAAAAGTAGGCCAGCTGAGAAGGCTACGCACCGTGTGATGCCCACTCTCTGAACTCCTGGAAAAGACAAAAGTATGGAGACGGAAAAGAAGTAGTTGCTAGGGATTCGGGGGGAGGGGGAGAGGGAGGAATTGGCGGAGCGCAGGGAATGTTTAGGGCAGTGACACTATCCTGGGCGATCCTATAAAGGTGGATATTGTCAAAATCTACGTGGAATTTGCAGTAGGAAGAGTGAACCCCGATGTAATGGTGGACTTCGTAGTAATGTGTCAGTGTTGGCCCGTCCACTGGAAAACGTGTACCACCCTGATGACAGAGGTTAGTAACGGGGAGCAGCGTTAGGGGCGGGAAGGAGGAAGACGGGTCATGTGGGAGCTCAGTCTTTTCTCTCTGTAGTTTTTCTGTAAGTCTAAAACACTAAAAATAAAGTCTGTTAATTTAAAATATTTTAAAGCCATGTATATACAAACCAAACATTTAAAAAAGAGCTCCACATTTCAAAGCTGTGAGGAAGGTGGGAGCGTCGCGAGAATCAGAGGAAGGAAAGCAGCTCCTGGAGGCGGCCCCGCCCGCGTTTCGCCCGCGTCTTGGCCTCTCTCTCGCAGCGAGGCGCACGCAGCGTCCTCGCTGCAGGACTAGGGTACGCAAGTGCGTACGTGCTTCTCTGACTCTCCCGGGGAAGACCAAAAGACATCAAAACTACCGTGATTAAATGCATATTCCTTAAGGAGCTAAACCCTTAAGAAGCTCAGCCCTAATATTCTTACAGAAATTGGCGTTTCAGTGACCTTAAGGATATATCAATGAGCTACTGTTTAATTTGGTACTTGCTAACCAAATTGAAGTAAGTAGAGTTTGATTTATTAAAATATATCATAAACACAATGAGAACATTTTCTGGACAATTAGTTTTAGATTAGCCTTTCCCTCATTCCCAGCTCTCCCATAATTTACCTTTGGAGAATGGAAGGTGATTGCCAGACCATTTCACGGTTCAGCACTTACTAACCCTTCTTTGGGCTCTGGTCCCAAACTGTAGCAGTTATGAGAGCTGTTCTCTGTAGGTAGTGACCCAAAGCTCTCTCTGCCATAACCCTGCAGTCAGTCTGTAAAACTGAATGAAAATATTTGAAAAGTTTTCAAATCAGTGTATTCTGTGGTGGTCTATGAACTTCTAAAGGGCTGAAGATCAATTCTGTAATGTGTTTTGGTAATTAGTTATTGTAATAGAGTAACCAGATTACATTCTAAATAAAAATAAGGATTTGCCAACAACGTCCATTTGAATTTGTGAGGCCCCAGTGAGACTTGATTTCTGCTGCATTGTCAGACTGGAGTTTCAGTTTATGTGCTATTTTCCCAGTTACATCTACTGTACATAATTTCAAACTGAGTATTTGTAGTATTAAGTAACCGATTTAGTTTACAGAACTCTGGAGGAATGATTGCTTTTAATGCTAAAGCACTTCATGGAAAGATGTCAACACATTGGAAATAAGTGTTTTGATAGACATTAATAGGTATTTGTAGAATGCAAGACTGGATGAAGGAATAACTATACCACACCCCTCCCCCAAATTTAATGAAACAGTAAGGGAAGGGCACTGACATTTACTGAACAGTTATGATATGCTGGGCACTCTTTGTACATAACCAGCACTGCCAACTCTCATATTCAAACAAAGATGGAAAAACTAGTCATCAGAAAGGTTAGGGAACGTATCCAGGGTCACCCAGCTATCAGGGAAGCAGTGGAGTCTCGTTCACCCCCGTTCTCACACTCCCATTCATCCTCTGTTGCCGCAGAGAACGTGAACAGGGGGATCCCGAACATTCGAAGTCGTGACATACCCAAAGGCGGGTCAAAGGGCTGTCTTCCCCAGGCTGGGGGCCTGCTCTTCGCCCACCAGGAGAAGGCGGCGGCAACACACTAACAGTCCTTCCAGCACCACAGCGGGCCCTGACTTCCTTTGCGACGACCCAGCAGGTGCACTCCAGTGTCCAGCATCCAGCGCCCTGGGGTGGCCCCAGCCTGACCTCCGCCTCACAGTGTCTGACTGAGCTATGAGAAGTGTTCTCCTTTCCAGAGAGAAACTCGTTCACGTGTATTTCTGACTGAGATAAAACAGAGATGTTGACGCGCGGGGTCACCTTCCTTGGAACCCTGGTCCGTTGTGGCGTTGCCAGTCCACCGAACTCCCAGCCCTGTCTTTGCACCGCTGCCCCTCCGGCGTTTCCCTGGCCGGTTCCAGGATTGAGCCTGCACTGGGCTCGCACTTGGAGTATCAGACTTTCCCCTGTCCTTACCTTCTGTCCTCGTCAGCTTCTGGCTGTGCTGCATCTTCATCCCAGCAGCTCCCAGCCCCCTTCCTGACAGTCAGAGCAAGGCCGCACCGATCCAGCAGTTAGAGAAAGTCAGCCAAGGCCACCTCTCCCCGCTGCAAGGGCAGCCCTGGAGAGAATTTCAGCAGCTCCTGTCTCCAAACCCCGTGCCACTGCCCCCAAACACCGTAAACAACATGTGGTGTGTACACGGATGGGAGATGATTCAACTTTAAGGGAGAAATTCTGTGCTTCCTACAGTGTGGGCGATCTCCGAGATGCCGTGTGGGGTGAACTCAGTCAGTCACCACCTCTTACTGAGCAGCCCCACTCGCCTGCGGCACCTAGAGAAGTCAAAGCATAGGGACAGAAAGTGGGATGGTGACTCCCGGGAGCTGGGAAGGTGGGGACTC
Source organism: Micronycteris hirsuta (assembly GCA_004026765.1). Classification (NCBI taxonomy): domain Eukaryota; kingdom Metazoa; phylum Chordata; class Mammalia; order Chiroptera; family Phyllostomidae; genus Micronycteris; species Micronycteris hirsuta. The sequence goes on from PVJI01026128.1 coordinate 13,572, forward strand.
AGAGTCATTGTTTCTCGGGCACAGAGGTCCTCCTGCTCGCACGTCCCACATTGGAGTAATCGCTCTGAGTTAGCTTTCATTTGCGACTCCCGCCAACCACACAGAACCCTGGCACGTGGCAGCAGTGGTGCTCTGCAGCTCTCCCGTCTGGCCACCTTTCTCACAGTCTGAGCTGGAGTTAAGATCCTGCAGCAAACGAGCCCTCATCGGTTTGTCACCCATCAGTGCTGGGATTGGACAAGGTTTCCAAGTCCAGGAGCCAGGCGTCGTGTGAATTGCTGTATCGCACTGTCTCCAGCCTTGACACTGTCCTGCGTGCAAGATGGGCCTGATGGTTCCATTTTGAAGACTGAGGAGCAGACACCGATTACAATGGTTTTGTCAAATTCCTTATGAACAGCTACTCGTACGTCCTTAAGTTCTGCTTCTTAGCGCCTCGTTGTCGTCGTGATGGGCCCGGGAGTGTTTTTTCAGCATTCCCAACTCCAGATGGGCATGCACACCTTTTTCCGGTCTAGAGCATCTCACGCTTTAACGAGTGTGGGAATTACCTGAGTATCTTATTAAAATACAGATTTTGACTCAGCAGGTCTGGGGTGGAGCCTGAGGCCCTGCATTTCTGACGTTTTCCCAGATGCTGCCAAAGTCCCCGATCTGCAGACCATCCCGTGAGAAGCAAGGCCCTTGCACTGTGCTTCCCAATATGGAGCCTTCAGGTCTACGTGGCTCTGAAGCGCTTGAAAGGTACTCGTCTGGATTGGGATGGGCTGCAGGTGTAAATCATGCACCAAATTTTAAAGACCCAATTTAAAAAGGAGAGTGTAAAATAGCTCACAGTTTTGTATTGGTGACATGCTAAAATAATATTTTGAACATACCGGATTAAATACCATGTATTATTAAAGTCCCCACCCATTTCTGTTTTAGCTTTTTAAATCGACGCGTAGAATATTTTTAATGTGCAGCGTGTGGCTCATGTCATGGTGGGCGGCTGGAGAGACGCCTCCTGAACCTTCGCCACCTATCCAGGTATCGCTCCCTGCGCAGGCTTGCTCGGGTCACCCCTCTCGCGTGTCTTCCTGTGTTCGCACCTCACGCGACCTCTCTTTCGCGTTCACCCCCTGGGGCACCATTGTCATTTAGCGTGGAGTGCCTAGTGTTGCTAAAGGTCACAGATCTTTTGCTGGCTACGGAGGGAGCTCCTGAAATTCCAAGTTCACAGACATTCTTCACTGTCTGAGACTCTGTCTTTTTCCTCCTTCTATCAGCAGCTCCCAGAAACAGAGCCTACCTCCCTCCAGGTTTTCAGTGATGAACTCGAGTGGTCTGCCGTGACTTTGTATGCCTCACACTGCCTAGCACAGTGCATTTTAAAAAGGGGGGCCTAGGCTAAGGTGTGGGCCAGTCCCTGCCAACCTCAAAGCGTGGTCACCGTGTCCTTGGGCTGCCTGCGCTGCTGTCCTGTCTGCTACAGGAGTTCTCAACAACTGTGATAGAAACCTAATCAAAATATAATTAGGAAGGCAAACTACTGGAAAAGCTCATCATATAATGCACTGCAACAAGAGATGTGGGGATTATCTGCACCACTGGTTTTCTCCTTTAGGATAATTACAAGTTGATTGAGGTAGAATTGCTTAGAAAGAAAGAAGGTGACTGCTTCTCTTCTGGGCCATTGTCATGACTGAAATGAAGAATTTGAGAAGGGTCTTGGCTGGCAGTAACTGGCGCGTTGCAAATGTTACATCAAACAAGATTTAAGAAGCATTTACTCATCTTCAATTTGGGGTTCAAGGAGTAACCTCCTATTGTTAAATGTACCTCCTGGTAAACCACCCTTCCTCCCTCTCTTCTTTCCTCCTTTCCTCCCTCACTTACCAGCCCCCCACCCCCACCCCAGTCTAACTCACAGTGCGCTGAGTACCACAGTGAGCCAGGGGCTGGTGACCCCAGGATCCATAATGCACTTCAGTGTGCGAGACAGGCAATGCAGCTTCCTAAATAAAAGGGAGTTTCCAGACCATTCTCTCTCCCTACTAACTTGTGAGCAAAATCTGGTACATCCATGTCATTATGTAGTTGGAAAAAATAACTTTAAGTCCTCATCACTCATATACTGGTGTCATTGTACATTTGGAAAAAATAATTTTAACTTCATAAAACCTTTTAGAGGGGTGTTAAATATATTTAATCCTGAACATACTTTAGAGCTTAAAATTACTTTTTTTCTAAACTGCAATTAAAATGTTCTTGGTGCTTGTATAACAAAGCCATCTTGTAGAAAAGAGTCCTTTAAAATGTAACAGGTGCAATTTTTGTAGTCTACGAGAGTGAAATTTTGAGTTCATTTCGTTGTTAAGACACATCTGGCCCCTGGCGGCAGCATCTCCTTCGAGAGCTTCCCTGAGTGTTCTCACCTCACCTGCCCGAGAGCTGCAGGGGCTCTTGGCCAGTCAAGAGTGGCCGTGTCAGGCAGAGCCCGTGTCGGGCCAGGGAACTGTGGCCTGCCATTCACAGGCACCTACTCTCCCTGACTTCCCCATGGGAAGGCCCAGCTGATCACAAGTGGCTGGAGTAACGTGGACTTTTTATTAAAGAAACTTGCTGTTTTCAAACTTTATTTATCATGTTAAAAAGAGATGACATGCCAGTTGGAAAACTCACTTTCAATAAAAATGTTTATTTACATGTGTTACGCACATTGGTCAGTGGATCTCGAGGGCACCCTGTGTCCTCTACTAGAATATAAGTTCTTAGGGGCAGAGATTTTGTCTTTTTCTCAACGGTAGCCCACACCGTGTGCTCAGGAAGATTTCTAAATTGAGGTGGGGTCTTCACTAACATACGCTCGAGAGGAGGGAGAAGCAGTTGTATTTCTGAGCCACATTTCAGCACTTCATCAGAGCAAGTTTAACAGTCTTTCTGGGGAAAAAAACGTTTGCTGTACCATTGTAATTGTATTCTGTGAGAGAACCGAGTTTGTTTGTTTTTTCAGGAGCCGTAGACGGCTGTGCGTATGAGGAGCTTGCTGTGGCCCGGCCCCGCATATGACCCATCACTAGTCATTAATCTAGTGGTGACGTTTGAGTAGGAAAAATTCTTTTCTGGCCCTGAGATAGCTGGGGAAAAAAAGAGAAACATAAAAATCTATTATTTGAAAAAAAAATCTATTATTTGGAGAGCTTTAAACTCTGACCTTCTTAAGAAAGCTAATGCAATAGTGATGCTTACTAATTAAAATTCTTTTAGTATGCATTTTATATTAATTGTGTATTTTATATTCATATTACACATTAGGCTTGTATGTCCATGTTACTAACAATACTAATTAAAGCCGTGCCAGCAGCCTGCTTTTTAGCACGTGGTTTTGAATCATAGGACACCAGCATTTGGCATATCATTTGTCATTCCTGCTAAAGCTCCCCCTCCCCAAATGAATCAGAGCTAGTTCACTTCATTTTAATTAAAAAGCAGCAATGCCAAATGGTTTGGTGCTGTTCATTAGCCTTGAGACCAGTGGATCAATTTAAAAATTCAGCCTTAAGAAATTAATTTTTAGTTATTCATGCATATGGATCAAATCTCCTTTGGTATTAAAAAAATAAAAGTCATTGTTCGATAAACAAACAAAATTGAAACACACCCACAGACACAGAACAGATGGGTGGTTGCCAGAGGGGAGGGGTCTGGGGGCCGCGGAAGAAGACGGAGTGCAGCTCAGCAGTTACAAAGTAGCCCGGGGACGCAAAGTGCCGCGTGGGGAGTATGGTCAGTAGTGTTGCGATGACTGTGCGTGGGGCCAGGTGGGTGCTGGACATGCCGAGGCGGGGAACGTTTTGTAAAGTGCATGACTCTCCACCCACTATGTCATCCATCTGATATGAATACAAAATAATATGGACTGTAAACTGTAATTGAAAAATAAAACTTAAAAAAGTTTTCAAATTTGAAACAAAAAAATTCATTGTTCGTGTCCGTTTCCAAGCCTATTGTATTTTATCATACATTTAATTCACTTGTTTTTGCCATAATTTACCAGAAAAACTCAAGGGCGATTTCCGACCCACAGTCTGGAGGGACCAGGAGGCATCGGACGACTAGAAAGAGACACTGTGTTGCTGCCTTCGAGGCTGGCAGCGGAACACAATGCGAGGGCACCGGGCTCTCGCCGAGGATCAGTTGTCCACTGGAGAGCAGGGGAGTCCAGACACCAGAGGTACGGCGGGGAGCCCCGAGAACCCAATGGTTTGGAACTAGAATGTCTCTTGAGTACTTTTAAAAATTATAGGGAAACCAACAAAGAAGTCAAATACTGGCTTAAGATCCTGGGACTTAGAGTTAGCTCTTGATTACTTCCCAGACCAGTTTTCTGGTACCCCAAGAGCTTGAGAAACTTAGTGCGTTGAAAATAGCTGTATTTGGTGAGGAAGTTTTCAAGGTAATTCGATAGTTGCTTATTGATTGCTGTTTATTGATAGGGCTACTGCAGCCCCAAAGCCCAGCTCTTTCAAAGGTCTTGCCTGTGTACCGGCTTGAATGGATGGGAGAGAAGTGGGAGGGTCAGACTGGGGTGTTGGGGTCCAGGACATGTGGGTACAGGGTGGAAGACCAGTGGGACTCCCCCCAGAGGAACTGGCGATGGGCTGCTGATCAAGGACTCGGAAGTGTTCTAGATGCCCAGCAGGGCAGGAGGTCAGCACACCAGGGCTGAGGCTCTGATAGGTGTGTCTCTCTCAACCACGCAGTGACATTCACCAGTGGAGAACGTCCACCTTCTTTAAACTCTCAGGACCTAACCTGAGCTTTTCCACCCACTGCACCCACAGCCTCAAAACTCTCTCCTCCAGAACAATAGACCCGCGTGACATCTGTCTGAACACTCAGCCCGCGCCAGGGTTGCCTAGGCCAGGAAGGGTTTAAGAAGCCATGCTCATTATTAAGAGGTCACAGCATACGGTACTGCTGCATTCTCTGAACTTGAACCCTCAGTATCAGCAGTAGTCTTCTTGTTCCCGAGACCAGCCATTCCTAAACTGCCCGCCCACCCTGTGTGTGTTCCAGTGGATTGGATTTCTGTGTCAAGATTCACTTGCCCAGGACAACCCCTCTCTCTAGCGGTGGCATCCGTCCCCATCTCCCTTACCCCAGGCTGCCGGAATCCCCGGGACAGCTGCTCGGGCTCCTCAAGTAGTGCCTGCCTCTCATTCCTGTGAGGTCTGTCCATCTAGCCTTGAAAATGCCGCCGTGTTCTCAGCCTTGCAGAAGGGTCACGGGCTTTAGATTCAGCAGGACTCACTCACTCACCAAGCGCCAGTAGAGGCCAGTGTGACGTAACGGCTCTTTGTAATGGCTCTCTTTGGAGAAGACCATCATCAGCCTCCTTTCTGGTTGTGTCACAGGATCCCACAAAGTTTAAAATAACCTTGCAGGGGTGCCCAACCCGTGGGCCGCATGTGGCCCAGGATGGCTATGAATGTGGCCCAACGCCAGGTCATAAATTTACTTGAAACCTTTTTTTTTTTTGGTCGTCAGTTTTCATTAGCGTTTGTGTATCTAATGTGTGGCCCAGGACAACTCTTCTTCCAGTGTGGCCCGGAGACGCCACGAGGTTGAACACACTGCTCTAGAATATGATTTGCTAATATACTAAAACTCAGAGTTTTTCATCCAACCTTGCTAAAATATTAGGATTACGTTTCAGGTATCTTATTTTTAAGACTGGTGAAATACACATAAGAGAACGTACCATCCTAGCCATTTTTAAGTGTGCAGTTCTGCGGCGTTTAGCACATTCATTCTGTGCAGCCATCACCCCCGACCACCTCCCAGACCGAA
>PVJI01026129.1:0-19414 GCA_004026765.1 Micronycteris hirsuta
CTAGGAGATGAAGAGGTCTTACAAAGGGAAGACATCTCCCCTGATTTTGACGGGAAGTCAGGCACATTTATTTATAGGTTCCACACTATAAGCAATGTGGAGCTGACAGGTAATTACACAGCCGTGGTCACATCCTGCCAAAAGTATACGTATCTGGTGGACCAAGTGCTGTCAGAGCTCCTTTGAAAAGCCAACCAGCTCCCCCACGAAAGATGTGGAGGTTCCATTTAGCCTCACAAACAAGCCGACCAGGTATGGCAACCACAGCAGGCAGACACAAAACACTGGGGGGAAGGTCAGCGACCTCCAGACTCCGGGGCCAACTACCTTGAATTACTTTGTGTTCTGTAGCTCCTCTTCTCTTAGCTAAACTGGGCGCAGGTGGCCTTGCCACCATGCAGTGGTGCACACGAGACGCTAGCTCAGCTCACCAGTCTCCAGCAGCTGAGCACACAGGCACACTAAATTCTCTCATATCATTATACTGTATTGACTTGCCCACATTTTCCCTGTACGCCATCTCAGTGGATAGGCCTTAAAAGAAAGAGATAAGAGGTTAACGAGATAAACAAGCTAAAAAGAATGGGGGACTCAGAAGCTTAGGCTCACATTCTTCGCCCCCAAGTTCCATCATCAAAAAAGCCTGCAGACCATGGAGTCAGCGAGGAGGGCGGCTGCGCCCCCTTGTCAGCCCCGCAAGGTTTCAGACACTAAACCGGAACGGCCACTGCTTGGAGAGCCAAGGTCACACAGGCAAGTACATGCACCCCAGGCATCACACTGTCGGGGGGCACAGAGAGAGCATGGCTCCCCTCGTTGAAGAAGCTCTTAGCAGGAAGGCCTGTTTTCTCAGCTGATCACCGGAATTTGCAAATGCCCTTCATCAATCCTGAGACCCTATTAATGGGAAGTCCTGGGAGGGATTTTGGACAGGACTCAACAAGATCAAAAATATTTCACTTAAACCATTACTTTGGTTGTTATCTCCTGGACACATTCACTGTATAACTAGTTTACCATTTTTGTTTGCTTTTCGTTAGCCAATGAAAGCAGGAAGCAAAGTGTAGGAAGTTTATCACTCCTGCCTCCTTTGCAGGTCCTGTTCTCACCACTTTTTGTCTCTCTTCTCTAGCCCTCGCTGTCCAGTGATGGTAACTGTCATTTCATTCTGACTGGGAGCCACCTCACATTCTCTCAGGAACATTGTGGGGCATAACTGAAGAGGAACTTTTATTTGCAAACTCGATTCAGAAAATTTTTTGCGTTTAAAGTGTACACAGGCAAGGAAGAATACTTAATCTTAAAATTAATGTTTTTTCTTCTCGTGAAAATGCTACAGATTTATCAAAAATCAGATCCTGCAAATTATAATAATCAGATAGCAACAAAAAAAAAAAGGGAAAACTCAACCTCTCACTGAATTTGTACATTTTGAATGTAAACATATTTTGAGAACTTCCTGCAGAAAACACGCAGCCTTGGACAGGACACGGCAGTGCGGGGGTGGGGCCCGCATCTGGTTATCAGCATCACTTAAGTGTTTGCCAACTTAAAACATGGACTTTTTTATTTCCATCGAATTTACATTTTCTACCATCAGCAAGGTCACAAACTTTTGGTAAGTGTGCAGGCCACATGTGTGGTGGCTGCTATTACAATGTATCTGAACTTTGATTCTTTTCTGGTTTGGAAGTTTCTCTCCTTCTTGATTTGTAGAGTTCTTTTCTTTGTCAAAAATGTATTTTTCCCAACTTTACCATTTCTTTCACTTATTTTTTTTATTTGCCTTAAGTAGACTCGCAATTGTAACAAACACATATTTTATTTTTCAGAATAATTCAAATCCATATTTTTAAATGTCCCTCCCAAAACCAGGCCGATGTAGAAAAAATGTGATTTTTTTTCCTGAACTCCTGTGATTTCAATTAGAATATTTATTCACCGTAAACTGATTTTTGTGTAAGATGCATATTTGTATTTTTAGATGGATTTTTCACATAAGATGTAATTTGTTTTCACATAATATGTTTCTTTTTCCAAACGGCCAGCCCAAAGTCTCATCACACAGTAAATGTCCTATCATTTTCTTGTCACCGTCAGCCTCTCCTTTGCAGTGTGTTAGATGCCACTCTGTGCGTCATTTTCCTTGGAGCAGGAACTCAGTTCCTTCGATTGTTGTCTTTTCCTACACAACCACTCCACTTAATTACTAGAACTCTTTTGTAAAGTAATACAAATAACTCTCAATGAAGTATTTTTTAAATAGGTCACCTATGGGTAAAAATATGTAAGGACTTATATAAAATCACACTAGGCCAATAATAGGAGAATGAAAGAAAAACATTTGTATCAATAAGCTGGGCCCTGGCTGGTGTGGCTCAGTGGATTGAGCGCGGGCTGCGAACCAAAGGGTCGCCTGTTCGATTCCCAGTCAGAGCAGATGCCTGGGTTGCAGGCCAGGTCCCCAGTGGGGACCACGTGAGAGGCAACCACACATTGATGTTTCTCTTCCTCTCTTTCTCCCTCCCTTCCCTTCCGTCTAACAATAAATAAATAAAATCTTTTTTAAAAAAACAAGCTGGGAGAAGACACAGAATATCTTGCTGACGCAAAGTCATCAGAGATCACTAACACTGAGGAACAGAATCCAACTTTGTGAAGCAAACAGGGGATAAGCCTCAGCAACGTCCAGGCAGGGGATAACTGGGACCCATGCACTTGGGGTCAGCAAACCAGCTTCACTGGGACTGGGTAGGAAAGCCTCAGGTTAACAGGGCCTCTCATGAAAAGACCAAGGGTTTTAACTCACCGCAAGGGCGACGTCAGCCAACAGGATGAGTTGAAGCAGCACCGACCGCATCGGTCTGGAAGCAGGCAGACAAGAGCACCTGAGTCTCCCACCCTGTCTGGCCCTCATGTTGCCCTTACATCATGACATTTAACACAGGGCCCACCCCCCTCAGTAATCCAATGGTTTGGGGTCAGGGGTTTCACTGTCTCTATCTAGTGCAGCTCTTAGTAGGGACCCAATAAATATTTTTGGAAGTAATAATCTGTCTTAAGGCTAGAACTTGCCCACAAGTGTGCAATTTTAACCAGCGTTCTGTTGAAACCATGTTTTTAGGAAAATAACACTTTGCCAACCAACACTATGACATTTAATAAGAAGACTGCTACCCACCACTTAAATACCTTTTTGAAAGGGGCCGCTAAGAATACTCCCATCTCTACATCCATCAACTAAGTTGAGCACAGGTGGGAGGAAAAATTGAGCATAACCTTCTATTTCCTGAAGGTAGACAGCAGAGAGCTTATCGTTCAGGAGTTGCAGGCATCTCAAAAGTAAAGACCGTTGGCAGGGCAAAATGCTCAAGTTGATCATGAAACAGAAGACGTTACAGAAAAAAGAAAAGTGATAAGAACATACATCTAAAAATATATCTGGGTCTCTTTGCAGAAGAGACTCAAGGAATTTGTCAGCAGTTTAGAAAGGTTGTTTAGTTTGGGAAACAAAGAAGCAAAAGCAAAGAAGGAAGAGAAAGAAGGGGAAGAGAAAGGAGAAGGAGGAGGAACGGGGAGGCTGGCTATCACAGCTTCTAGGAAACATCAGATAAATAGATTAGTCACCAGGGAAGTACCCAATAAAACTGCTAAACTATCTTATGAAGACCCTCTATATGCTCAGCTCCTGAACCTGGGTCCAAACATGGAGCCCCCCAGACTGGGTGAATGGCCCTTAATTACAAGCGAGGCAGCACAATCTCCTGCAGGCCACTCCAGAGCAGAAGAGGGCAGTGCCCTCCCACCCGTGGGTAACAGCCTCTTACACTGTGGTCACTCAGGGTATCACTTTCCTTTCCACCACTGTCTGCCCCAAGAATCACTGTGTTTGGGGCTTTAGCTGGAAGCAGGGGCATCTCATGCACCTCCTCCACAGCCGGCTTTGCTGTTGTCAGCTGCGTTTAAAAGGTCAAGATGACCTCTTTATGGATTGGCACTGGAACCTCATCCCAATATATAGTGCTGGTTTCCTGGAACTTACAAATGAACTTTTGGAGTTCATTCCATTCACAACCTGAAGACTGCCCATCTTTCCCACCAACAAATTTGCACGTGGCTGGGACGACGACGGCAGTGGCTGTGAGAAAGCTGCCTTTGAAGTGAGTCAGACTGACTCCAAATATTTCCTTTGAGAGCACGGGCCTGGGAACTTTGAGTAGAAGCACTTGGATTTTCTCAAGCTAAATCTGCTCTGACTCCTCTTGCCTGCAAGCAAATGGGCTATAGCTGTCTTAGGTCCCCTAACCCAGATGTTAATGTGAGGCCTGAATGTGGTCCATCCAAAATAAGTCACGCAGTCACCATGGGGATCTCTTAAGAGCACATACGCTCCGCAACCCAGGCTTGTCATTATTTCAGCCATGTTAACACTGCACTGGGCTCTGTGGCTCAACAATTTTAAGTGACTGATAAAAGGAACACAGTTGCTTGTCTACTTGACTAAACACAGTTTGGAAAGTGTCAGGTTATATTTTAAGGTTTAATTGCTACCAAAATATTTGTACGTCAGGTAAATAGCTATAGATAAAAGCAAGGCATTGTTCATAAAATGGATTAATTAGTATTTAATTACTATAACTTAAAATTAATCTGTTAGTATTAGGAATGCAAGCTTGTAACAAATTAGCAAGGAGAAAGAAAAGCAACAAGGAATGAGGGATCCTTTGTAAATTCCTAACCCAGCAGCGCCCTGCTCCAGCAGCGTGGACTCAGACTGGCTGTTGGGAATCCCAAGGTCTGTACACGGGTTAAAACTCAATTCTCCTTCCTAACCTCAAAAGGCATTTTAAATGGCTAAGGTGGATTTAGTATTGGTTTGGATGACTCACTAGAAGGTGAGACAGGAGTGGGTGTCTTCATGGAGAGTGTGTCTGAAACTAATTGCTTTGCTGGGAGGAAGCGTTTAGTGAGGCGCGCTCCGGAAGACACGAAACCCCAAATGTTCTCTGCCTACTCAGATGCATTCTGGCAAGTCCCAAGGCTCCGGCTCCACCAGGCACATCTTTCCTGATGCAGCTCTGTCCAAGGAGGGAGCTGGACATCCTGCCCACGGGGCCACTGCTGGCTCTGCTCAGGCTGTCGTCTGCCCCACCCACTCTGATGGCAGAGCTTGGGGGCAACTTTACAGGGAACATATTCTCAGCACCCCTGCCAGGCATCGCCCTGGAGACTGAGCGGGACCCAACTAAAACTGTGGGGACCTCAGCCGTCTTTGCCTCTCCCCGGCTTCGAGCCCAGGCCACCCTCTGCCCTCACCTCAGGGTGCTGACTCCAGCTGCTCATTAGGAAGTTAGGGCCCCACACACGATGGGGTTCAGCGGCAGCCCAGCCGCTACCTCCCACGCCATCCACCCACTGCCAGCTCTTAAAAGGCCTCTCCGCATTGTTTGCTGTCAGCAAAACAAGTGTGTGCCCTGCGATCCCACAGACAACAAAGCCCGCAGCAGCATTGCACGCGGGTGATGTCACCCAGGTAAAATTGTACTGACAAGCTTTTAATTAAAGTTTTCCCACACATCTTTCTGCGGTCCCCGGAGCGATTATTCACTATGCACCGACTGCCAGCCAATTGTGAGTTGGGAGGGAAGTGTTTTATTTTCAAAGCTCTTGCTGACAGCTAGAGAACACTTTGTTATACAATCTGTTTACGTTTTTTCACACACACACTCACGCTCACACACGATCTTGCTAAAGGGGAAATGGCTACGCAGGGTGTTCAGTGTGCATGGCAGTAATTAAAGACATCTGGTGCTGAACGAACTGAAGGGGGGTGGCAGAACTCCCTCTATAAACAATCACCCCATCTTGACAAGATCCCCCCCAGCTTGTCAAGAGAGATGACTCCAGGAAAGCACAGGTTCAAACAGGTGCACGGAACCCACAGCTGGAGCACAGAGGCGCCCGTGCTACCTGGGAGCAGTTATCAGTGGGAGAAGTGCACACGCGGAAGGGATGGCATGTCGGTGCTCTGTGTGGAACAACGGGCGGTTGAGGCAGGCTTTGTCCACGCTTCAGACACTGTCCCACACCCCTGCCTCTGAGAACCGATTTCTGAGGAAAGGGTCCCAGCATTAGGGAGCAGGGTGAGCTGCGGATTTATAGGAGTTCTCATGGTCCCTGATTCTTGCTGACAAAATTTCTGCAAAATGCCCTGGCCCGGTGGCTGAGGTGGTTGGAGCATCGTCCCATACACCAAAAGTTTGCAGGTTTGATCCCCAGTCAGGGCATGTGCCTAGCTTTTGTGTTTGATCTCCAACTGGGACACAAATATGAGGCAACCAGTCGATGTCTCTCTCTCACATCAATGTTTCTCTCTCTCTCTCCCTTCCTCTCTCTCTAAAAGCAATAAAGATATCCTTGTAAGGATTTAAAAAATTTTCCGCTAAACATGGCCCTTTCTGGAACATCTGCATCACTATGACAAGCTCCCCAAAACCTGGAAGGATGGAAGAGATGGTACTGCTCAGGACAAGTGACTTGACCTTCAGCCTTCTTGCATAAAAAAGTCTCTTTTCATAGTGACTGGGCCACTCTTGACATCTCCTGTCATGCCTGCCCAGCACCTGCTGGGGGCATGGGCCCTTCAGAACTGGGCTCCCATTGTGACAGTGACTGCTGCTAGATGAGAGATTTCACATGTAGTCTGCTGTCCCTAGCCTCACTTTCCATGTAAACTAGACACAAGAACACCTGAGCCAGGGGTGAGTCATGATGTGAATTCAAAAGCACCTAATACTGTCCTTATGGAGTCAGCTACAGCCCCAGACACTGAAACAAGCATAGGACCACATCTGAGTGGGAGCCCAGGGAAGGCACCATCAGGCCAATCCTGGGAGTCAGGAAAGGCTCCAACGAGGAGAGGCGTTGGAATGAGACTGCACCACAGAGAGAATTACTCATGTAATGGGAAAAGCAAGAGAACCCAGCTCCATGCAAAGTTACCAAGACCAACGAGAGAGAGAGAAAGACAAGCTGGGGGTGGAGGGAGACAAGAGAGAGGGAGACAGAAGGAGAGGCAGAGGCAGAGAGGGCATTCAAAATCTGGGAAGAGCTCTGTGTTTGAGACCTGGAGTTCATGACGAAAACAACAGAAGTAGGTGGCTGAGACTGCAAGACTGGATGGAGGGGAAGACCCAGATCACTGGGCTTCAGCTAACATTCCAGGACACCTGACTTTATTATAGAAGGACTTGAAACTTTTGAAAAGAAAGAAATGTCTGCTTGCTGAATGAACAATGGATGAGAGTGGACCATGGAGGGGACAGGTGAGTTTGGGAGGATTTCACAGTCCCCCAGAGTGAGAGGGGTCCTCACGGGAGAGGTCCCATAAGACAGAGTATAGCTAGTGAGAACGATAGGGTTGGCCAGGAACTCAATGGACACAGCTCTACACAGCCTGTAGCGTGAGCTCCACGGTAGGGACTCAGATGTTGGATAAACATGTATGTAAGCTCCTGTATAAACATGGATGGATAAGTGGATGGATGGATAGGTGGATGATGGATGGTGAATGGGTGAATAGATGGATGGTGAATGGATGAATGAATGGATAGACAGATGGATGACAGATGATAAATAGATGGTGGATGGATGGATGGTGAATTGATGAATAAAGGGATAGTGAATAGAAAGATGGGTGAGTTGGTGGGTGGATGTATAGATAGATGTATCGATTCCATTGAGCCAAAAATCATTTGCTCTCAGCTATCTGGCAGTTTCACTATTTAGAATTGGCTTGGTTAATGTAATTTGGCGTAATGTATGAGGCAATTTTTAAAAAGCCACAAAAGTCTTTTTTGCTCCTCCCACTGAGTTGTGGGGTCCAAGTCTCCTCTTTTCTAATCTTGGGTTGCTAATATCTGTGTCAACTGACACTGTGTGACAGAGGCATGTTGTATGACACCTGAGTCAAGTTCAAACACTCAGTGTGGCTTCCACTTTGCTCTTTTGAACCCTAGAATTGAGGTGTCTGCCAGATTTGAGAAGTCCAACCACATGGAAGAATTCTGACTGAGAGTTCTAACACCCAACAGCTTTGCTACATTTTCTTTAAATGCATTTGTCTTCCATTCTATGGGTCAGCCCCCAACTTCATTTATTTTCTCTAACACCCCAAACATTGCAAATCCTCTGTGCCTTGTTTAAATTCTTAACTCCCTGAAGGTATTAGCAAAAATAAAATGATTGTTTATATGATTAAGTTTTGAGAGCTTTGTTTTGCATCAAAAGGATCTAGAAGAGAATTTTGCTGCCAGAAGTGTAATGCCACCATGATAAAAATCGAATATATTTAGCATTGATTCTTTGGTTTTTAGGGTTGGGGAAGCAAGTGAGCCTTGAGGAGACAGCAACGAGCCAGACAGTTGTTGTAGGAGACACCAGTGAAAACACAATAGAAAGTGAGAAAAAATGTTATTGGAGGAAAGAAGACCTTGTCATTTAGTGGTAGAAGTTTTAGCAGAAGCGTTGCCTGAAGTAATGGAGAAAACAGCCAATGTATGCAATGAAGGAATGAAGTCGGCTAAGGAGAATTCAAAGCAGGATGTCCCTGCTTTCCTTTAGCTGAATGCCATAAGTAAGTATAATGAAGGACGAGATACAGAAGGAGTCATTCAGTCTCAAGCAGAATTTAGGGGAAGTATAAGCTGGCAGGTCTTGCTAGTTTTTTAAATAAATTTTCACACCTTCAGCCTCCCCAGTGAAAGACACAGGCAGTGTGCTCTGCAGACCCCCAAACCAGCAGGTCTGCTGAGTGCCATGCTGCAGACTGCACCTTCTGAATGCCTGGGTTCCCAAGCGCTTTAGGGTGTTTACCACTCTGTGCTCAACGGGAGCCCAGGTCAGGGAAGGACTGTCCTTGAGTTTTGTGGTTATGGCTTTGACTAATGGAAAGAATTATAAAATGATATAAGGAAAACCCACAATGTTTTTAAAGAAATGGTATCAAAAGTGGTACAAAATGAAAATAGTGCTGCTCAGCTATAATATTTGATATCCGAAAGTAGGTTGAGAAGGTTATTAGGTTACAAACTCAAGTTATATCTTATAAAACAGGAAGAATTATGCTTTTTATTATATCTTATTGGGGTAACATCAGTTAATAGTTTTATGTAATTTTCAGGTGATTATAATTCAATATCTGCTACTCAGTTTCATGCTCACCATATCAAGCCGAATTTCCTCCCGTGGCCGTGCATTTGACCCCCCTTACCACGCATGGAATGTAAAACCAAAATGGTGACTCTTTCGTACACAGGTCTTTAGGATGAAAAGAAATGTCCACAAGGGACCAGACACAGAAGCCTCATCCTCACATGGACCCTGAGCCTGATACCCAAACAATTGAGGATGGTCTTGACCTATTTTGCACAAGGGCAGAATTGAATAATCTGTGTCCAGAGGCCAGGCTATGATATTCTTTTGAAGAAAAATGGCCATGAGTTTCTTTGACAGCCCTCCCATTGAGATATAGGGTCCATGTCCTCTCTTCTTAAATTGGGGAAGTTTTGTAGCTGTTTTAGCAAAGAACACAGAAGAAATGGAGCTTGTGATTTCTGAGGCTAGCCCATAAAAAAATGGTCCAGGTTTTCCCTGGCTCACTGGAACACTAGATATGAAGCCTTGTGCCATCACATAAGGAGCTCTGCCACCAGGCCATGAGGAAGTCCAAGCAACATAAAGTGGTCTGGTCACACCACCCTGGTCTACAGTCTCAGCTTAGGCATATGAGTAAAGGAACCTCTAAGTTCCGCCACAAGGCAAGGAACAAAGGCAGCCACCAGAAGCCAGAAGAGGCAGGAAGTATCTTTCCCTAGAATCTCTAGAAGAGTGGTCTGACCAACACCTTGATTTCAGATTTCTGGCCTCCACACTAAGAGCACTACTTTCTGTTGTTTTCCACCATGTTTGTAGCAATCTGTTACATCAGTCCCAGGGAACAAATACAATGGTTCTCCCTCAAAAAGTCGTGTGAGGACAAAGTGCCATGTGAGATACCCCAGGGCCTGGCCCTCAGCGAAGTCTACTCAACATTAGCTGTGAGTCTATTCCACTGAGCCAGTCAGTGCCAGGGACTGAACAGCAAGGACAAAACCGGCACAGGGAGGCTGCAGTGGACGCTGAAATACGAGCAATGCTGACGTAGTGGTGAGCCTGATGCACCAGGTACAGTGACAGGAACAGAAATGAAAATACCTAGAGTGTGGGGGAGGAGGGTTGGTGGCCCCACAGGGAAGGAGGGTGGCCGGGTTTTGAGACGTCTCTTGCTCAGGATAGGGCACTGGTCATTCAGAGCTGGCAAAGGTCTGTGTTCATGGCCAGCTCAGCCAGAATGACAGTACTGTGAGGAAGTGTGTCAAAGGCTCAGATACCATCATCCCCTACAGAAGGGCCTGCTGCCCACGGTGACTCACACCATGCTCTGACACACAGACCTTCTCCCTGACTCCCCCAGCACCTTAGGTCAATTTTGGAAATGAAAAGGCCTATGCTTCCTGTCAATAAACTTAATCTCTAAGGCTTTCATCTTCCAAACAACAGCTCACTGACAGCTGTTACTAAGTGAAAATCCAATAGAGGGGCGCTTTTTAAAGCAGATACCTAAGTCTCAGACCTAACTGGCTCTCTCAGCCTCTTTGGGATCTTTTCTCCTCTTTTTCTTCATCCCTCCATTCCTCCTTCCCAGTCTTCCTCCTTTCCAGCTTTCTTTCCTAAGGTTCTTCAGAAGCTCTTGAGTTACACAAAAGGAGCTTGAGAAACAAACTCTCCTTAATGTGGTAGGCAGACCTCACGTTCTCCTCACGGAAACTTCATGTGAACTGTAGAAGCACTGCTTTGGTTCCTTTGTCTTTTCCTATTTCCAGGTAGCTTTATGGAGTCCAGAGGATGACTTGCATGAGTTGAAGAGAAATACTCTCTCTCGGGTGTGTCACTAACAGTAAGAGTGCTGTCTTTGAGTCCCAGTCACAGAGGAGCAGCAGCCCCAAGAGCACTGCAGGGACCATGGGGACATTGATCCCCAGCAAACACAGCACCGAGTGCCTGGCCTGTGCCCCTGACTGTTTGCTGATCTAACAGAATCATGAGGAAAAGTAAACCTAAAAGTAATAAGGAAAGCAGAGTTCACACAAAGAGGGCAATACCATCACTCAAGACTTAGCTGCTGAGAGGTTCACACCCCTCTGTCTGTGGAAGGGAGAGGCAGCCTAGAGCCACAGGTGACATTAACCTCAAACCCTGCTTCCCAGGGGTACCACCCAGTGGCATTGTCCCGTGGCCAGGTCCCCTGCTACTGCCTTGTCCTTCTCTCAGGGACAGACTGAGCTGTGATGTTGAGGCACATGTGGACATCCCATACCAGGCACCTTGACTTCATCCCCCATGGGTTTCCCTTGGCCGCTGTTGCCAGTTTCTGGGTGTCCAGGTGGGAGGGAAGTCCCTGACTGTATTGCAAAGGTCTAAGAGGGCCCTAGCCTTGTGGAAATGTCCTCACCTGTCTGTCCCATCCACCCACGGAAGCTGCTGATGTCCACCTTCTGGGAACCCTGGGCAGCAGGTCGGGGCAGGTGGCACAAGAAGCCTGGCCCACAGACACGACCTGAACCTCTGCTTGCAGGTGGGTAACTGCTTAGGTGGAGTTTTTCACCAGTTTTTTTTTTTGTTCTGTTTGCTTTTTTTGTGGTGAGAGCTGCTTTTTTCCCCTTCCATGTTTGTTTCTTACATGAATACTGGAAACCAAGCTAAGCCTTGTTTTTGGTTACCTTGTTATTTATTATTCAGATACCTCACACTGAGTTTGGGCAGGCACAGCAACTGCAATCACAATCCTAGACTCTCCAGCTTCTAGAACCATGCCTCTAAACCCGCTGGTCAGTCGCTGCAGATGAGGAAACGGCGGCTGTACTGCCGGGCATAGAGAGTGATGACGACATCACGAGACATTCTGAGGATCAGGTGGCCAAGCTGAGGAGAGGAGTGTCCTTCCAAGTAGGGAGACCATGGGGAGTACCCAGAGCCTGGGACGAGGGAGGTTCTAGGTGCAGCCTGGGACAACACCACTCTGTGGAGTGTGAGTTTGGCTAAATGAGATCAACCTGTTGACCTCACAACAGATGCTCTCTAAAAAACTGCCTGATATTAACTCCAAATTGTTACCTCCAGTTTCTCATCACAGATCCCGTTGCAGTGACGAATAACGTAGGGAGATAAGAAAGGGAGAGCGCTCTTCAGCTCCCCTGCTGTGTGTGAAATGTCCCCACCACGTCAAGGGGAGGACACGGAAGTGCCGGGCCAGCAGCGTTGGGGCAGCCATGGACTCTGTGCTCATGCGGCCGGCAGATGTGCGGGGGCTTTGATAACTGGGAAACCCCAAAGCAGATTGCAGAGGGAAATTATCTGCAGATGTGTCATAGGGAGAAGAGTCAAACTATTGCCAATAAATTAGTCAAAATTACATCTCCCCAGATCAGCCTTATCTTCTGAAGTTTAACTTATGGAGCAAGGCATGCAATCTAAATTTTGCAAAGTCTTCAAAGAAAAGGCACCAGAGCCCTGGATGTTCTTGGCAAATCTATGTTCTTTCTTAAAAATGCTCACACGAGAACTAAGCATATTACAGCAGCCTATCATTTAATAATGGAGCTGGTTTTGCAGTAGAACAAAGGGGAGTGCAGGCCTGCCCTGGAAGCGGAGTCAAGGGTTTAGACTGGGTCACCCTGGGTCCAGCGACAGTGGCTTCTCCTGTGCTCCCAGGTGGGGCCGAGGTTTACCCATCTGACACTGAACATGCCACAGCTGGCACTCTGGCAGCTCAGCCTGCTTCTCATTGGGTGTCTGTGTCCATGTCCCCCTGAGGAGTTCCTGTCCTCATGCGCTAATGCTGCATTCACCCAATGCTCCTGACATCATTGTGGTGAACAGAGAGATTCTGTTTTTATTATTTCCCACTTTAAATGAGAGGAAACCAAAACACAGAAGCGACCTAGGTCAAACCCCAGCCCTCTGGAGATATCTGGAATGAAGCTGAGCAAGTTTTCCTCATGCGAGAAAGCTTTATTCTGCTGGGGACTAGAATTTTCCAGAGCGGTGGCCCCTGATCTAAAGTGTATCTCAAGGGATTTTTTAGATAATCTCAAATTCCCAAGACAAAATGCAAAATGAAGCCCAAAGAAAAAATTTAGGAAAATATACACACAAGAAATTCTTTTTTTACAAAGTTCCTTTGACACTTTGAATATGTGACTTGAATTTCTGCTCTCACCTTAGAATCTACATTGATTGGTTTATTATAAAGTTAACATATTGAAAGATAAACATACAAGAAGAAAAACAAGTGCCGCAGGGGACACCGCTCTGCTGTGCGGGGGGGCCCCGGCAGTGTCCCCTGCCTCTGAGCCTCTGACACCTCAGTAAGTCACCATTTAGGGCAACCTCACTGTAGGGGGCTGCACAGCGTTCCTCCAAAAGACAGGTTCACCTGGAAACTCACAAAGTGACCATTTAGTCTATTTCAGCTGCCATCACAAATTGCCACCAATTGGTGGGCTTATAAACAGCAGAAATTTATGGCGCATAGTTCTGGGGGCTGGGTGTTCAAGACTGTGCCAGTGTGCTTGGCATGGACAGCTGCCTTCCTGCTGTGTCCTCACATGGCAAGAGGGGAGCGGGAGCTCCCTGGGGTCTCTATTCTCAAAGGACGCTATCCCATCATGACCTAATCACCTCCCAAAGGCCTACCTCCTAACACCATCACCTTGGACATTAGTATTTCAACATGTGACTTAAGAGGGCATCGACCTTACTCAAAATAAGGAATATTGCAGGTATAAATAAGGTAAGAAACTCAATATGAGGGATTAGAATGGGCCCTGAATCTAGTGGTGGGTGTCCTTACAAGACATGGAAAAGGAGAAGACACAGAGGAGAAGGTGATGTGGGACCAAGGCAGAGACTGCAGTCATGGCGTGGTGCTGCCTCCGTAAACCCAGGACTGCTGGAAGAAAGTGGGAGGCAGCGAGCCCAGGGGCTCTGAGCTGTGAGTCTGCTGGTGGGCAAAGTGGCTCGGTCCTGGCCCCTCTCTGGGGTACCTGAGCCACCAGGATGGAGTCACTGAGGATGCAGAGAGCGGAGACAAAGTCGGGAGCTCCACACTGTCCCCCTTGGTTCCAAGCTGTCCTAGGAACAAGCTTACCCCATCTTTTTCACCCTTAATCAGAGAATCAGGAAAAACTCAGGAGCAAAGGTTTTAGGGGAATAGAGCAGAGACAGGGAGAGGAGTGGATGGGGAAGTTGAGGCCTCTGAGAAGACTGACCGTGACACTGAGAGGCACGTGGTCAGGCTCGGAGTTCTGTCCACTGGGGGAAGGCCACTCCCAGGAGGTGACTAATTCTGAGCTGAAGACAGCTGGTGGTGCATGCCCTCTGCCCAACCACACCTGCAGCCCATCCGGTGCCTAAGGTGGGGTCCGCTAAGGCAGCGGGGCATTTCCCACCCACACGGGAACTTCTCCTTCACCTTGGGGCAGGAATTCATTGTCAGAATTGTCATGGCACGAGCCTCTTCCTCCCTGACCCATGACTTCTGTGTGTTGTATTTGTGTCCTAGCACACAGGACAGCTTGCCTGAGTGGAAGACAGGGGACCAGCTGGGAGGCAGCCAGACAGGATGCACAGTGAACAGGCTCAGCTGGTTCAGGTCCAGGGCTGTGACCATACACACAGAAACCCCAACACCTTACAAAAGGCACACAGCACGGGCCACCCAGAGCTTGCCCCTACACATATCACGTTGTGGGATCAAGAGCATATGCACTCCCACCAGGAAACCCAAGGTTAGCACCTAGTAAGGACTCCACACAAAGACAAGGACCCTCCCTATCCCCAACCGATCCCCAGAGAGCCACCTGGGAAGGCACCCTAGGCCTCCCCTCCATCCTCACCCCACAACTGTGCCTGACTCAGATCGTTCCTTTCCAGACCACTGGTATTATTTTCTGTCCCCTTATCTCCCAGCCACGTGTGTCCCCTCAGCTCCACACATTCAGGTACAAAATCAGAATTGATGGGGACACATGACCCTTGCCATACCTCCTACATTTTAGCTGGAGTAAAACTTAGTAATGACTTGATGTGCCTGGCCCTACAGAAGTGGGAGCTGATCCAACAAGAGCCCAGTAGCCCAGGGAGTAGGCAGAATGAAAACCCACAAGGACTCATTCAGCTCTAAGTTGGACACGTTTCCAGAGCCCACATCCAGTGCTCCTTATCTCTTCCACCTTCCTCCTCTCCATCCTACCCCACCCTGCATATACTCCCCAGCTTCGATGGCTTTCAATCAGCCCGAGCTGGGAACTGTGCCTGTGACAGCAATGGAGGAAAGTCTGTCCTCTCATCTATAATTAAACCTGCAGTCCCACACCAGCCCTACCCGGGGTGCCAAGAAGCTGTCCTCCTCATGACTTTCTTTCAGAAACCCAGCCTGCCTTCCCTGTGCAGAGAGGTACCTGGCAGGGACACTGTGATCACGCAGGCCAGACTACGGCTCCTCACAAGGCCTCTGCAATGCTCATTTGTGACAAAAAGCAAGATTTCTTTCTCCACTTCCCCCTCCTCCAGGAAGCCTTCCTGCTTCCCCATGCCTGGCATACCCAAGCAATCCTATCTGCATCATTGTACTGGATGTACTATACCCCTGGGGTAGCACTGTTCTCTCATTAGCCTACCAGCTCCTTGGGAGAAAAAATACATGGTGTCTGTGTTTCCCTCTGGGCGGTACACCTCCCCACTTACTCATTCATTCGGTCATTCATTCATTCATTCACTTGGAGGGGCTTCAGGAGCACACCAGCTCCTGTTCTGGGCTTGAGAAGGAGCAGAGAGAAGACAGGTGAGGCACCTCCCCTGGAGCTCACCTGTGCCAGGAGGGTCGACACCCAACTATGTCCAGTGATGAAATTCATGCACGAGCTACTAGAAAATGCCCCACATCTAATAGAAGATGATTAGATCGTAACAAAATACTTTTGAGAGGAAGAAAAGCAGGTTTTACATACATTTTGATCTCATGGGCACGAAACATGGAAAATGAGTGCCTTTTCTGTATTGGCAACATGCACAAGCAGAACGCTCCTACCATGTGATTATACATGTACACATGTTCCACTCGTGTTCATACCTCTAAGCTGTTCACCCACCTTCGCAAAACAGCTGTTTGCTGAGGCCCTTCTCCACCGGGCAGTGTCCTGAGAAATGATTGTCTGTGCCTTCTCTTTCTGTCTCTGTGGGAGGTGGCCCAAAGTCCCTGACAACAGCCCTATCTACTCAGGACCTCAACCAGGGCAGCCTGGCTCCTTGGAGGAGAGTTTAGCTCCTTTGCCCGGCACCCTCCCTGGTCTCCGCATGTCCCAGAGTCTCAGGGAGCCAGGCTGGCCCCGTGGCCCGAGGTGCAGAACTGAGCTGGGTGCCCTCCTAGCTTAGTGTTTTGTCCCTCACACAAATAATGGTGCTACAAGAGTTTACATGTGACACACACACAGGCAGCTTGGGGAGGTAGAGTGGCATCATCCGGTGGCTCCCCAGAACCTAGCTTTGAAAAGGACGAGGCCCCAAAATGTGGAGACCCAGCTCCACCAGGCCCTTGCAGCTGGGGTCTTTCCAGACAAGACATGCCTGAGCCGCCACAGAGACCGCGCTTGGCATGCAGCCCCCAGCGCCGTTCTGCCCCATTGACTCGTGGTGAAATGAAAATAATAATAATTTCTAAGACTTTCAGATTCTGGCCCCAAAGTACTTTTCCAGGAACATACTGTGAAAGAAGACCATAGAAAATATGGTCCCGGTGACACAAAACTTCAGACATCCTCGTGATTTAGGGGGCGAGATCGCTAAGGGGTTTCTGGAAGAATTTTTTGTTTCTGACATTTCAGAAGAAAAAACACACCTTTGAGCTGAGCCTGTGTTGTCAGCATTCAAATTTCATGTGAGCTTTGCTTGGCCGGCGCTTGTTCCAAATATGAAGGAAGTTATTTGCCGTCAGGGCCTGGCTCTCTGTAGTCTCTCCCAACCTAAGGGGAAGTCGGATCTGAAGGCAGTGTCTAAAGTACAAAGTCTTGTACGATTTCTGTAAAGCACAGAAGGAAATATTCTAGAACAAGCTATGTGTGTGAATCACAAAGCGTTTCTTTGGGGAATACGAAGTGGTTCCAGGATGCGTGTGCAGACTCTGGAGAGTGCAGATTCAGCCAAGCATGCCCCTTATACAGGAGCAGTTGTTGAGTGCCTACTGTGTGCCCTGGTACACAGTAGTCTCCAGGGACAGAGCAGGGGGTGGAGGCTCTGTCATGGAATCGCTGGTCCACTCAAGGGAGACACACGCAGTCTTGCCCTGGACAGTGGACAGGAACAGGCAGTGTGCGGGAGGGACACGGCAGGGACACAGGGAACTCCCTCATCCCCGCACCCTCTGAGTCAATGACACTCAAGTTCCACTCGGATAAAAAGAGTTTTGTCTTGTCTGAGGAAAGAATTAAGGCTGCTCTTTCCTCACCAGCTGACCACAAAGCTACAAAATGTAAGAGAAGCAACTGGAACCGCAGCTTCCCTGAACACAGCAGAAGTTCAGAAAACTCAATTCAAAAAGCCCTGTCAGCTGGTGGGGTCTCCAAGGGCTGTTGATCCAAATTCTCGTTTCTACCCACACATCCTTTGCAGCAAAATGTTGAAGGAAATAATGTCTTTAACATCTCCCTCGGGATGATGTTAAACTTCCTTGGGAAACAACATTAAACAATACAGAAAAATACTTAATTCTTTCAAGAACATAGTAAATATGAGTACACAGCGGATCACTCTACTCTGAGAGTGGACCAGTGAACAGCACTTCCCTGTGTCCAAAGGAACAGATAGGAAAGCCAGTCACTTTGCAGACGGTGGAAATGCCTCCCCCTCCCCCACTGCCACACCCGGGAGCAGTAAGGTCCCAACAATCAGCAGGCCTGTTGCTGGGGAGCCAGCTCTAGGTCCAGTGACGCCTCATTGAAGACCTGCCACTGCCGCATGACAGTGACACTGTATCTTATGGGTAAGGAGACAGGACGATGGACTAGATTAATACTTTGCCTTTTTAATCTATTAATCTACCACCTTTGGGACATGATTTTAAATCCACTCCAGAGCAAAGTGACTGAAAATCATTCTGATCTGACAGCTTTAAAAGATCACAAGTGAAATGTGTTAAGAAGGTCTCAACCCACTATTACCGTACAAAGACGGCTTCTGGAAGTTTCCCTCACCCTAGTGATGGTTCTACACCCTCCCGTTGGGAGCTTCCGAAACAGACAACCATGCACCAACGAGAAAATGATCCTGTTAGACAGGGTTAACGGGAGGCGTGTGTGTTTTGCCGGGATAATCTGAGTTGTATGTGTTCATCACTAATGGATTTAAAGATGCTCGGAGTTCCTGGGGAACCTTTGCTTCTTCCTCACCCGGGTTCATCCGGTGCCTCACGAGGCGGTGGGTTGGGGGAGAGTGGTGCGGGCCAGGCACCCTGTAGATGGACCCTTGTGGTGTGAGCACATATTTTTAAACATTAAATTTTGATGACACAGAAGAAAAATGGGTCTATATTTTTAACAAATGACCAAGCCCTGCCCAAGACATCCCCATGGCCACAGTTAAAGTCCCTTAACAGGCTCTGCAACCTGCTCCCCCACTGAAGTGAGCATCGTCTTGAGGCACATGAGGTGGTCCCCACACCACAGAAGCCCCCAGCCAACCCGTGGCCAACATGGGGGGAGGGAACAACACATGGGTCTCAGCTTCTTTGCTGGAAGGACATGCCTCACAAGTAGCCAGAGGATCAGATAATACGTACACAACCCTATTCTCTCAGGGGGCACGGGTCCAATGCACACATTCAGCCATGTGGAGGCAAATCTTTTAACAGCATGAAGCACAGGCACTTCAAGGGACAGCCTGCAGGTGGGGGAGAAGGCAAAAGAAGCCTGGCAGAGAGGGATGGAAGGAGGGCAGAGCAGGAAGAGGAGAAGAAGACTGCAGCTGCCTGTGGGCAGCCCACAGTAGGGCACTCTGCAGACCGCGGGCACACTGCGAGCTGTGGGCACACTGCACAAAGTGGGACACGCTGTGGATGTTTCAGATAGAGAAGCAGCCTTTGGACTCCACAACAAAGCTGTTCAGCAGGGGGCAGGACTGACTGGAGGGGACTGAGGTGTTGTGGCGCAGACACCAGTACAGACCACTCCTTGCAGGGCCTGGCAGAGAAAGGAGGGAAACTAGGTGGGATCTGGGCCATGCAGGGCCAGGAGAACTGAGGACAGCTGATCCTTCTGTAAGG
>PVJI01026130.1:0-19383 GCA_004026765.1 Micronycteris hirsuta
AGTAAACTGACAACAAACTCACAACTATCAACAACTGAACCTAAAAGAAACAAAACCAAAAGCAAACTAAGCAAACAACTAGAACAGAAACCTATTCAGAGAGAGAGAGATCACATGGAGGGTTATCAGTGGGGAAGGGGAGGGGGGAGAATGGGGGAAAAGGTACAGGGAATAAGAAGTGTAATTGGTAGGTACAAAACAGACAGAGGGAGATTAAGAATAGTATAGGAAATGGAGAAGCCAAAGAACTTATATGTACAACCCATGGACATGAACTAAGGGGAGGGAATACTGGTGGGAGCGGAGGTACAGGGCAGAGAGGAATAGAGGAGAAATAAAAAGACTTCAATTTTTACTCCCCAGGCATCATATTTTAGAAAACAGTGCTTTGTCATTTGCATGTACTAATGTTCCTTTTTATTGTACTGTGGAACATTGAGCCTTTATTAATGTGCTAATGCACAAGGAATTTTATGTGGTATTAAAATTTTTTTTGTTGTGAAATGTGACACATTTACAGAAAAGTGAAACTCCTGTGCATTTGCCACAAGGTAAGGAAATAAAACATTGCCAACCCGGAAGAGTTCTGGATCGAGCCTCCCCCGACCCCGACTCTTCCTATAATCACGTCTTGGCTTTTATTCGTAGTGTTACCTATTAAGTATGAATCCCTAGGCATCTGGTTTTGTCTGTTTCTCAACTTTCTATAAAGGGAACCATGCAATGTCCACTGTTTTGCATTTTGAAAAAAATTCAACATCATGTTTTTGAGATTTATCTGTATTTGGGAATCATGGCTATAGCTCATGTATTTATATTGTTTGCATAGTATTTTGTTGGATGATGATACATCAATTTATCCATTCACGGACACTTGGATTGTTCCAGTTTGGGGCTAATATAAACATTATGTGAAACTGCATTTCCTGACTACCACTAGTGTATTTCTTTGGCTACTTGGAATCCCTTTTGTGATGTGCGTGTTCAAGGTTTTGGGGTGTTTTTTAGTTTGTTGTTGTTGTTGTTTTAATCCTTTTTTTCTATGGGGTTTTCTGTCTTTCTTGCTGATCCACAGGCATTCTTTCTGTAGTTTGGCTGTTTTCCAATTGTTTTATTGTGACCAATTATACCCAGTCCAAAACTGACCGTCCTAACCACCTTTACATGTGAAGGCAGTGGTATTGAGCACACGCAAGATGTTGGGCTACGTAACCAGAACATCGCCCGTCTCCAGACTCTGCTCATCTTGTAAAACTGCAGTGTTGCCCCTGCTGAGCACTCGCTCCCAGGCTTCCCTCCCCCGCCCCTGGCAGCCACCATTCTACTGCTGTCTCTGGGAGTTTGGCTACTTGAGCTACTTTATATAGGTGGAATCACACAGTAGTTACCTTTTTGTGACTGGTCTATTTCACCTAACATAATGTCCTCAAGGTTTATCTATGTTATACAACTTGTCAGAACCCCCTTCCTTTTTAAGGCTCAATTATATAGATAGGCCAGCCTGTGTTTATCCATTCATTTGCCGATAAGCTTGGGGCGCTTCCACCTTTTAGCTCCTATGAATAATGCTGCTATGACCCCGTGTGTTCAAATATCCCTTGAAGACCCTGCTTTCAATTCCTTTGGACGAACACCCAGAAGTGGGATTGTGGGGTCATAGGGCAGTTCTACTTTCAATTGTTGAGAAAGCTCCACCCTCTGGTACACAGCAGCTGCTCCGTTCTACATCCCGCCCACAGTGCACAGAGTTCCGGTTCCCCACATGCCTGCGGTAGCTGGTTTTCTTCTTGTTTTTTCTTTTTTCTTTTTTTGATAGTAACTACCTTAGTGGGTGTGAAGTGCTACCTCACTGTGGTGTTTATTTGCATTTCCTTTGCCACTAATGACCTTTAGCATCTTTTCATGTGCTTCTTGGCCATTTATGTATGGTCTTTGGAGACAGGTCTCTGTAAGTCCTTTGCCCATTTTTGAATCAAGCTGTCTGGCAAAAAAATTTTTTAAAGATTTTATTTATTCATTTCTAGAGAAAGGGGAAGGTCAGGAGAAAGAGAGGGAGAGAAATATTGATGGTTTGTCCCTTGAATGTGCCCCAGCCAGGGACCACCTGCAACTTAGGCACGTGCCCTGACTGGGAATCAAACCAAACTGGCGACCTTTTGCTTTGCGACGACACCCAACCAACTGAGCCATACCAGTCAGGGCTGGTGGAGAATTTCCAAAGGTCAGCTAGGCATGGTCCCTGCATTTTGTGGCTCACACCCAGTGGTGGAGATCCACATATAAGTAAATCACTAAAATGAGGCAGAAGAGCCAGGCTGAAAGCTGTCTTTTCTCATACACACGGGTACACTGTTGGTGTCAGTGGGAAGGGTTCGGCTACTTCATCTGGACGCTTGTGGAGGTGACTGCTGGCTGAGCATTTTTGCCCCATGTTTTAAGCAGCAATTTCATACAGAGATTGAAAAATGAGCAGCGATTAATTCAGGAGCATCACCAATGTCAAGATACTTGGGACAGGTGGTTGGTAACTTTCCGTCTCATAAGGCAGCCCCCCACCTTTGCTTTTTAAAAGGGTCAAGCAGCTTTCTCAACAAGCCACATGTATTCCTGCTGGGAGTTTTCATCTTAGGTTGTCACTCAGAGGTACAATAAATGTAGTCATTGCCATTTGCTCAAGAGCAAAGTCAGTGATGACTTAACTGGGCACAGGACAGGGCGACCACACCTCTGACCAGAGAGAGTCCTGGGGGTCAAGCGGGAGAGGTTTCATCTTCACTGTGGGAAGTGCTGGCTGCAGAGAAGGAAGGCTGTGCTTACTGCAGTTGAATTTATGAATTATGGTTGAAGTCTCAACTCATTGATGAAAATTAAGAGACTCGGATGTTCATTGTTATCCTAAATAAACCACACGCATCTGAATGGAATATTTTGAAAGTAATGGGCTAGTCTCAGGAAAAGCATTCCTTGGCAAAAGGGAACGTCTCATTAGAGGTGTTTGGTGGAGCCCAGGGATGACGCAGCCTGCCCTGAAGGAGTCTCTGCTCCCTGGAGGCGCTCCTGGGCAGAGCGATTCCTACAGGAGTGGGATGGAACCGGGGGCGTCAGGAGGCTGGTGCCAGCCGTGAATGACTCAGGAAAGTGAGGAGCCTGCCAGTTGCCTGGAATATGGTATTTGGGTAGCACGAAGTTGTTTTGCCAAATAGCTATTTCTCTTCTTATCGGGGAGTTCAAAAGAGAGTTGCCGCCTTCACCTTAGGTCACTCCAATTAGAACATTCCTGGGGTTTTGACAGGAGAAGAGACACTCTATGCAGAAAGCTGGATTTATGCCCGGGGGCAGAGAGAAAGCCCACGTCTCTGCATACCAGAGTTACTAGGGTGGGTGTACTCCTTAGAAATCCTTCTAGGGAAGTCCCATAAAAACTGCTTTCAAGCTTCCTTAAGATTCTGATTTCTTGATCACCGGAATGTTTCTTTCCCCACCTTTCCTCAGAACTAGAGACATGTCATCAACTATTTACCATTTGTTTCCTTCCCTCAGATGCACAGGGAACTAAAACTCCAAGGCATATAAGAACCAGGATAAACCCCAGAGCAGTGGGTTCTCTGGCCACCGCTGCTTTAGGGACATAACCTGGAGCTGAGGTGGCAGCAGCAGAAGGTGCTGAAATGCTCCCATTTCCTGGCTATGAGATCATGGGCAAGCCCCTTAAATCTCTGCACTTCAGTTTCTCCTTCTATAAAATAGATGCAATGTCAACATCAAACGGTCATTATAGGCATTACTGGTGTGGAAGACGAGGTGTGTGTGAAAACAGTTTGTAAGCGTGTCGTCCAAGTGCTTGTCCTTGAGCTGCAGTATTTGTGACCTGCAGCCTCCCAGAGAGACTTCCGTTTCCTTCACGCACGTGCTCAGCTGTATGCACAGGTGGTGACCAGAACTTTATAAATAATAATAAAAGTCCCCATAATTTTTTAAAAAATATATATTTTATTAAAGTTCCCATCGTTTTTAACAACTCTTAAATGTTATGATACCCCACCAACCAAAAAACACTTAAAAGTTTTCTAAACAATCTCATTTCTCAACAAGAAGCGAGTCAGAGATATGGACTATTTTCCCATTTAAGATTCACCGAAACTGAATAAAAAGGTGCTGACTTTGCGGGGCAGACTCACACTGACACGCCCTTTTATGAGGGCGGCTCCCAAGGCGTTCGTCAGACTTCCATTGTATGCAGTTATGCTTCAGAAACTTAGGACTCACATCCACAGGCATGCGATACACCACAAGATTATACCATTCTAATGTCTTTGAGGGCTTTTATGTTTTTATTATTACTAAAAAACTGCTAGTGACAAAACTTGAATCCCCTCCATTCAATCCCAGCCAGAGGTTGGCAGTCAGGGGAAGAGGCTCCCAGAACTTTTTCTATCCGTATGCTACCAGATATATAATATTATTACAGATAATAGCATATACACTGCTATTTCTTGATTCACCAATTTAAGACATTATCCATTGGTTCCCCATTGTGGAAGACAAGGAGTTGGGTAACTAACACGTCCCTCCTCCTGCCTCCATTTTTGTAGTTCTTTGTGGTTCTCCTACTTGTACTTTAAAAAGAATTTTTTTATCCCCACCAAGGACATATTTTTCATTGCTTTCAAAGAGAGAGGAAGGGAGAGAGAGAAATATCGATTGGTTGCCTTCTCATAGGTGCCCAACCAGGGACTGTACCCACAGCTTGGGTATGTGTCCTGACCAGGAATCAAGCCCACAACCTTCCCATCGACAGGACAATGCACCAACCAACTAAGCCACATTGGCCAGGGCTATCTGTACTTTTAAATATCTTTTTGAACCTGTGCTTACTCTTCTATCAGCCTGTTACTTGCGATTCCTCCAAGTTAGAGCAGCTGTTGATCCCCTACTTCTACTTCTCCTCTGCTCTCCCGCCTTCGTCCTTGTCAGCTGAGCTCTGACCACGTCAAGGACAATGACATTCACGTTCTCTTCTGCATGCAGAGTTCGCGTCCCCGTTCTGTCTGTTGGTTCTGTGAGTTGATTACTTTAGAATCAAGATCAAAATCCTACCAAGTACAGCAAGGGAAATATAGTCAATATTATTGCAATAACTATGGCTGATGCCAGTCAGGGACTGGAACTATCGGGATCACTTTGTAAAGTATATGATTGCCGAACTGCTATGCTGCACACCTGGAACTAATGCAAAATAATATTGAATGTAAACTGTAATTTAAAAAAAATTTTTTTAATCACAATCTACCATACTTTGGTTTGCTTCATGTTTGGCCATGAGTTTCTCACACAGTTTTCCCCCTGTTGCTTCTAAGTGCCTTACTTTCTTCTTATTGGTGGAAGAAACAGACATGTTTTCTTCATCATGTCAGTAACATCACCTGGATTCTCAGTTATTCCATTACTTGGATCCGTTTCATTCCTCTTGTTGAGGACATTCTACCTGGAGCTCCCTGCCTTTCTGTTCTAATAAGGAACAAACAGCTTTCCAGCCTCACTGCGCAAGTCTTATCTTGGGACCAGTTTTCACTGGACCTATGGGTTGGTCCCACCATTTCTTGTACGTTACGTCTTTCTCTTTTTTCGGCAGTGGGTAGATTGTTTTCATGCTTTTTTGATGGAATACATTCTCAGGTAGCTTACTTGGAAAGTCCTTGAAAGGTAATCATTCTGAGTTTATATCTTCTGAGTATATCACTCTGAGTTTAAATCATTCTGAGTATAATAAATATGATTATTATACCATATACAAGTCTGTCAGAAGGTATCCAACCATGCAATATGAAACAGAGAGACATTTTTTAAGGAAGATGCAAGATACAAGAAACATTGTATCAGGACACTGATGCCTCAGGCCCCTTCAAAGTGGGCACCTTGGGACCTCACACAGTTCTCCCAGTCGCCATCAGCTGCCCTGTTGTGTTTTCCTGAATCTCATCGACAGTCTGAAATCTCTTCCCTTTCAAAGGTGATTTTAGTTTTGGGAAAATCCAGAAGTTGCAGGGCACCAAATCTGGGCTGTAGGGGGTGCTGAGTCACCTCCATGATTTGATGCTTCACCAAAAAAACTCTGCATGAGCCATGATGCATGAGCGGGCACATTGTCATGATGAAGCTGCCAATCACCAGTTGGTCATAGCTGTGACCTTGTGCCTCATCCAAGTAGTTTCTATGGAGGAATGTTCAGGCTTAATGCAGAAACTGATGCAGATGTGTTGCTCTACTCGCTCAGTCCTTTTTAATGCGATGGCCACACAGCACCCATGCTCACTCAATGGTGTCTACCGCCCCCACTGACTAGTACAGTGAAGTCGTCATTGTTCACGCATGCGCATTCCAGTCCACGCTCCTTGGCTCCACTGACATGGATGTTGCGCAGACCGTCCTCGTTATATGAGCAATGGCTGGACTTTCTCTGGACAGACCTCATCACATAGCTGTTATCAGTTCTAAATCATTTTCCCTCAGGATTTTAGAGGCATCCGTCCATTATCTGCTAGCATTCAGTATCCCCAAAGAAAATCTGATGTAAATCACATCTCATTCTTTTGTAGGTAACATTTTTTTCTGTCTGGAAACTTGTAGGATCTTCTGTTTATTCTTGGTGTTCTGAAATTTCACAGCATTGGAGGTAGGCATTAACCTCTTACTCATTTATTCTGATTGACATTCCATGACTCCTTCAACTTAGAGATGATTCCTTCAATTCTGATAAATTTTACAATTTCTTCAATAACGTCTTTCCCTGTATCTTCTCCTCTGTCTGTCGGGAGCTCCAGGTGCTCAGATGGCGGACTGCCTGACTCGATCCTGTCCCTTATTTTCCTCCCAGCTTTATCTCTTTGTGACGTCCTGGTCTACATTCTGAAAGATTTCTTTACCTTTATCTTTAAACCCTCTTTTTTTCCTGACAATTATTTATTTTTTGAGATTGTTCCTGTTCCATAGCATTTTCTTGTATTATAGCTTCGGTATCTGTGTTCTCAAATCTGTTGAGGATATAAATTAGAGAGTTAATTCCACCTAGCTTCTCTGAATTATGTGTTTCTTCTGGGGATAGCTGTTTTATTTATCTTTTCTTTCTCTTTTATCAGGCTGGTTTTCTTCTTGTGCCTGATCCTGCACATTTAAGAAGGGGAGCCTGGGTTAATTTTTCTGGACAATTGGTTCAGGTTTCCTGCACACACACATCTATGGATTCCCATTAGGATTACCCCATGAATAGA
Organism: Micronycteris hirsuta; assembly: GCA_004026765.1. Classification (NCBI taxonomy): domain Eukaryota; kingdom Metazoa; phylum Chordata; class Mammalia; order Chiroptera; family Phyllostomidae; genus Micronycteris; species Micronycteris hirsuta. Next base: position 7,269 of record PVJI01026130.1, read on the forward strand.
TTAGCAAACCCGGGGCCTACGTATGCGATAAAAGGTTTCTTGACTGGCAGCTGAGTACAAAGAAAGTCATTCTGCTTCTTGAACTCTTGTATGTGAATTGTTTGGACTCTCTGAAAAATTATAGGCTCTTTTCTTTCACCAGAGCTTTGAGATTTGGCAGCGATGTGCTTTGGATAAGTTAATTCCTACCCATTTTTCTGGGCCACTCACTGGATCTTTTAAATTTGGAAATGTTTTCTTCTGATTTGGGGAATGCTCTCAAATTATACAACTTTGATCATTTTCTTTCCTCCATTATTTTTTTCATTCTCTACTTCTGGAACGCCTCTATTCAGATTTTGGAGCTCTCAGGCTCCAAGATTTATACAGGGTGGGGTAAAAGTAGGTTTACCATTGTTTGTATGAAAAATAATATAATAATTAGAAAATAATAGTACAAGAATGAACTCTGTGTTTCCCATATTCACAATGTAAGCCTGCTTTTGCCCCATCTTATACAATCTCATCTTTTCTGTTTTGCTTTTTCTTGGTCCTTTTGCTCTGCTTTGTGGGAGACCTCGCCGACGGCCTCCTCCAGCCCTGCTGTAGCGTTGTTTGCTATCGTCTTTTAAGCTTTCAAGTCCTTCTTGTTCTTGCACTTAAAAAAAACAGCTTTCTATTTTTGCTTCATCGAAGCAGTATCTTCTCTCTTGAGGATGTAGGATTGGTTTTTTATTTTCCTTTGCCTTGCTTGGTCTTTCTTCCGAATTCCCACCGGACCATTTTTTCTCATCTCTATTACGTCAGAAGCCTTCCTCGGACGTCGGGCAGTTGTCGGCTTGTGCGTTTGAGCCTGAGGTGCCAGGAGCTGGTCAGAAGCTCCGTGAGCCCGGGGTTACCTGGCAGGTGTTTCCTCATGGAACCCTCCACGGCAGCATCTTTAGGACGTCCCTCTTAGGGTGGTCAGCTTTCCCAGATGAGGACATTCCAGTCCTCTGCCTGCAGGATTGAACCTGGCTGGCAGCACCCCGTTTCCTCAGTGGGGCGTGGGATGAGAAGCTCACCATTGGCTTATGTGATTCACTTGATCCTCTGCATCAAGCATGATACATCTGCTTTCACCCTGCCCAGCATATCCCAGTATAGAGACCTTTTTTACCCAGTTGCAAAACAAACTTCCAGTTTACTGCCAGGATGAAGGGGCAGATGATCAGTTTCATGGAGTAAGAAGACAAAATGGCTTCTTTTAGGAAAAGATTTTATTTATTTTTAGAAAGAGGGGAAGGGAGGGAGGAAGAGAGGGAGAGACACCTTGATGTAAAAAACATGGATCGGTTGCCTCTCACATGTGCCCCGACCAGGGACTGAACCCACAACTCAGGCCCGTGCCCTGACTGGGAATTGAACTGGTGGCTTTTTGCTTTGTGGGGCAGTGCCCAACCAACTGAGCCGCACCAGTCAGAGCGATGGCCTCTTTCTTCACTTTAAATTCTGGAGAACTTCAGACATCCATGGGGTGGGAGGAGCAGAACAGAGTAACAGGCCCCCACAGACGCCCCTCCCGCCGTCATCACAGTGCCCGCCCTGACCCGTGCGCATCCTCTCTGCCCCCCCCCACCCCACACTGTTATAAACAAATGCCAAACATCGTTTCATCTGCACTCACTGAGCACACAGCTCTTAAAGATAGGGACATAATTAACTAACATGACATTGATTATAAAAACCAACAAAAATGAACCACTCTTTAATATCATCAAACCTCCAATGTTCGAATTTCCAATTAGCTCATAAATGTTATATGTGTTTTATTTTGACATGTGTTTGTTGCCATCAGAATACAAATAAAGTACCCATTCTGGCTGGTCGGTGTGTCTTTTCCATCTCAGTGTATAGTGTCCCCACGTGTCCTTTCTAAATTGGAAGGTATTAGATGAAGAGACAGCTGTTTGTCCTGAGGAGTTTCTCCCAGGGTGGATTTTGCTGACTGCATCTCTGAAGTGTTCAGTAACGGTGTCCTGTCTTCCCTATTTTTTGTACTTTGGTTGTAGGATCTATGCTTAATTGCTTCTTTCCAGTGTTCCCCCTTCAAGTTCACCGATTCTTCCTTCTGTCTACTCTGTTCTGCTGCTGAGCCCATCCAGTCAAGTTTTAATTTCAAGTTGCTGTATCTTTCAGTTCTAAAATTTGCATTTGGTTCTTTATCTCTTCGCTGGGACTCACTGACCCCAGGCTATCATCTAAATCACAGGTGGCAAACACAAGGCCCTAGGGCCGAACCCGGCCCTCCACCTTGTTTTATCCAGCCTGGCACCTTATTTCTACCGGCGGCAGCACCGAGCTCTCACTTAACAGTTAAGGAGCAGTTACATTTATACAGTCCTAAATTACATTTGGCCCTTTGAAGGCAACCGTGAGGCTGCTGAAGCCCCCAGTGAAAATGACTTTGACAGCCCTGATCTAAATGGTATGTTTTGAAATGTGAGTCCATGGCCCCGACCAGCATGGCTCAGTTGGCTGGGTGTCATTCTTCAAAGCAAAAGGTCAGCAGGTTGATTCCCAGATGCGGCACATGTCTGTTGCAGGTTCCGTCCCTAGTCAGGGCAGGCACCAGAGGCCACTGATCCATGTTTCTCTCTTACATCTATGTTTCTCTTTCTCTCTACTGTCCCCTCTCTAGAAATAAAATCTTTTTAAAAATGTGAACACATGGTAGCGTGGCAGAACGTGGTAGTCAGCCTCCAAGGTGGCTCCCGATGATCCCTGTCTCCTCGTCTTCACACCCTCTGACATTCCACCAGGGTTAGCATGTGTGAAGCAATGGCACGCGGCAGGAGTGACGGCATATCACTTCTGAGACTAGGTTATAGAATACTGAAGCTTCTGCCATGGGCACGTTTTTTCTCCCACGCACACACGCTCAGGCCACTTGCTCTGGGGGCAGTGAGCTGCCCTGTGGTCAGGAGGTCCAGGCAGTCTTCAGGGGCGCCCATGTGGTGGGAAAGTGGCCTGCAGCCAACAGCCACGGAGGCACTGAAACACACCTACGATGTGAGAGTGCTTGGACTCATAGCCTCCTCCAGCGCAGCTTCCAGGTGAGTCTGAAGTTCCAGCAAACTTGAGAGACTCTGAACCAGAACCAGCAGATCAGCTGGCTCCAGATTCTGGCTCACAGAAACTATGAATTTTCCTTTTAATCCTCATCTTGAGGAAATGTTTATTGATTTTAGAGAGACAGGAAGGGGGATGGGTGAGACAGAAACATGGATCGGTTGCCTCCAGTATTACCCCTGAGCAGGGATCGAACCTGCAACCTTTTGGTGTACAGGACAATGCTCCAACCAACTGAGCCACCCAGCCAGGCCAACACACTAAGTTCTTCTAAAGCTGTTTAGGTTTGAGGAAATTTGCTATGTAGCAGATAACTAAAACCTCAGGGTTTGTACCTGAGTCCCTGCTCAACTACTTTCTAAAAGATTCAGGACATGTTGAACAAGCTCCTTAGTACCAGTTTCTTTACTTGGCAATCGATGACCATTTTTGCCTCCCCTATTTTTCAGGGTGGTTCCGAGTCTCACAGCAGACAAAACGTTATACAACTATTAATTTTTCAAGCCTAATACCCCCATTTTACAGATGAAAAATGGGAATCTGACAGGAGCTAAAAAGAACAGACTGGTGAGGCGTTAACGTGCAGAGGGATCGCGCGGTTTTTCCAGGCTTCCACTGTTCAGAGAAGGAGCAGGGACTGAAGTGTCCTGCCCCTTGTTGAACAGTTACTCCATGTTTCAGGAAAGCAGACAGCAGCTAAATTAGGGGTTGTACATGGGTAACTAGGAGAATTGCATTTCCTCTACGGCACATGACAAATGAGGGACAAATGCAAGAGCATCAGCGTTGTCCCAGTTCAGCCCTCACATCACAGCAGCGACGCAGCCGGTTCTCCTTCCTTCACTCTGTTCTTCCGCCAGCTTCGCACACGCGGTGTCTGCGGAGGCAGTTTGCTAACTGCACAGGCACAGGAATGTCCCCACGCACACAGGCGATGGCGAAGCATCCCTTTATGTCTGTGCGTGGTCTCCCCGAGTACAAACAAACTCGGGACTCTGTTCCGCGCGGGCACTGCTCTGTGAGCGGTTCCCAGAGTGTCCCTTGCTTGCTGGCTTGCAATAAACTTCCTTCTCATAAAATCTTAGAGTCATTTTTAGCGGACACTCCTGACTAATTGGACCCTGTTCGGGTCGGTAACAATAGGGGTTGCATGAATATGAAACGGGAAAGGGAACTACATGTTTAAGAAATACTGGTGAAACCAAATCTACAAGTCCAAGTCTGTCTAGATAGCTAATAGACCATTCTGCTCTGTTTTGAAGATCTTTCTTTAAGATCCTTAAAGACAACCATCACACCACATGTCCTCGGGAGAGGAATTCCACATGGCGTTCAGACACAAGTGGTTGAACCGCGTTTTTGATAGAGGCGAAAGCGTCAAAAATTTTATTAACGTTCGGTGTTAAAAGCTTTATACCTGGGGTATACCAGGATATAGGAGTGCTGCTTCCCATAGGAGTCGCCCTTCAGGGTTTGGTCCTTGGTTCAGAAGTTGTGGAGCTTTGGCATTTCTATGTGAAGTGCTTTAAGAATTCCTGATTTGGCCCAGGGATGGTGATGTTGTGTCACTGTCTTCCTCCTTCAGGGGAGAAGGGACTGTGTGACACCTCCAGGCTCCCGCCACATGGTCCCCACACAGTGGACTCCCTAATATCTTCTGTGGATTAGACTTTGCTCTAAATTAGCCTGGAGGCTCCCTGAGAGGAGAATTTGAAGGAGGAAAGCATGGAAATATTTCTTGAGATGGATCTTAAATGTAGGGTGTGTGTGTGAGGGGGTGGGGGAGAGAGAGAGAACGTACCTATCCTAAAATCTAACATCTTGGGTCACTGTCAAGTGGAGAGCTCAGTGGCATTGAGTACATCCACCTTGCTGGGCAGCCGCTGCCACCATCTTCCAAACAGAAATCTCTACTCGCTCAGCAAACCCCGTCCTCCCGCCTTCTCGGCCCCTGGACACCAGCCCTCCCTCTCCTTTCTGTTTCTAGGAATCTGACTCCTCTAGGTCTCTCACACAAGTGGAATCACACAGTAGTTGTCCTTTTGTGTCTGGCTCATTTTTCAACGTGGTTTTGATACAGAGGATACTAGCTTCACTGCGAGGAAGGAGACAATGGGAGCAGCTGTTACTTCTAGGTCACAAGCCTTCAACCCGGAGCCCTTAGCTGAATCCCTGGATCCGAACCCTCTGTAGGGGACAAGTCTCCTAATTACAAGGTTTTCACACAAGCTTGAAATTCAAAAGTTACTAATCACTGTTCTGGATCTTCTCTGCTTTGAGAGTACCCTCTTGGTCCCAAACCAAGATTAGCTGCCCCTGGTCAGCAGCGTCCACCACCCTGGCCGTGTGTATTATACGGCGCTGGGTTTTGCTGACGAATCAGTTTTGACGCCTCACAGAGTATCACTCAGTCTGCCGGCCCCAGAGCCCAGTTTGCCTGGCCACTTAAGAACTTCGAGCTGACTCTCCTTATTTGAAAACTATCTAACAAAAACGCAAATCAAGACCACAATTAGATACCACTTCACACAATTAGATACCCATTAGGATGGCTACGATAAAAATAAAAAGAAAATAACAAGTATTGGTGAAGATGTTGAGAAATGGGAACCCTTGTGCACAGCAGGTGGGAATGTAAAATGTAATATCCATCATGGACACCAGTAGGTGGTTCATCAAAAGTTACAAATAGAATTACCGCCCTGGCCAGTGTGGCTCAATTATTGAGCTTTGTCCCTAAACCAGGGGGTTGTGGGTTCTATCCCCCATTGGTCCTTGACGAGAAGGCAACCAATCAATGTTTCTCTCTCTCTCCCCGCCCCGCCCCCTTTCCTGTCTCTTTAAAAAGAGCAACAACAACAAAAAAAGTTCTCAGGTGAGGATAGAAATAAAATAGAATTACCAAAGGACCCAGCAATTCCCCGTCTGGTTCTGCCAAAGGCACGGACAGCAGGAACTCGAACAGACCCTCGTACCGCCATGTTCACGGCCACCGCATTCCCAAGAGCAAAGAGCGAAACAACGCACATGTCCACTGATGGATTCGCGGTACAAACGCGGTGCCTCCGTGCACCAGAAGATTCTCCAGCCTCACAAAGGGAAGACGTTCTGACATACACAGCAACCTCAAAGGTGAACCTCGAAGACGTCATGCTAAGTGAAATAAGCCCGTCACAAAAGGACACATACCATGCGATTCCACTTCAGTGACTAGCATAGTCACATGTACAGAGACAGAAAGGACAACGGCGGTTACCAGGGCTTGGGGGAGGGGCGTGGGGAGTCAGCGTTTAACAGATCCGGAGCTGTGGTTTGGGAGGATGAGAAAGTTCCCCCATGGACAGTGGGGGTGGATGCACAGCGAAGTAAGTGTACATAAGGCAGCAAAAATGTTCCCTTAAGCAATGGTTAAAATGCTAAATGGTATGTTATGCATATTTTACCACAGTAAAGTTTTACAAAAGGTCTAATGTTATCTGACCATTATTCCTGGCTCCTGCAGAACACTTAAAAGCCTTTTGCAGAATCCACCCCCAAACACCACAGTTGAGAAAGAGGCAAAATGCAGTGAGTAGCAAAAATGGTTTTCAAAAGCTGAGCCTGCCTTAGTTGTCTGCATTTCTCAATAAAAATCCAGTTGAGCATCTTATCCCTTCCCATACTCCTGCCCTGCCCCCAGAAGAGTCAAGAAGGAAAAAAAGTCAAATTGGAAGCCAGAGGCAATGAGACCAGCTTCTATGGGAGTCGAACAGTTTCCAGGAGCCCAAAAGCTGCTACTCAAAGGCAGCCCCTACGCTGTGGCTAGGGGCGGGACTCAGAGCTCAATCCTGAAGGAGCGCCTCCCCAAACCCCAACTTCCGATCACCTGCCCCACAGCAAAGCTGCCTGCCAGGTGACCGCCTGTGGAGGGGGCCCGCCAGGGGTATGGACACTCCCGTGTACTTGCGGTCACCTACCTCAGAAAAGTGGTTCTCGATAACGCTCTGAGCGGTCGGGGCAACCTCATGGTTCTCGGGAAATTGCAGAGCCTCGATTCTGTCGAGCCCTCCAGGGTCCTCGGTCGTAACACACACAGAGTCCTGCTCAGGGAGCTTCTTTCTGCCTGGGGGGCAGGGAGGAGGAGAGAGAGTGAGCCTGGGCCAAAGCCCAAGGGGTCTTCGCCAGGGGGCTTCGTTCCAGGGCCAGAACGCACAGTTGCAGCTTCACGTCCCCCACGTGGATGGAAACCTGCACGGTCTTCCTCCCACTTTGGACATTTATGTCATATATACTTAGGTTTCTCTTCATTGCGGAAATACAGTGTTTCTTTTGCTGAGTATGCTGCCATCCATAAATACATCACTGCCACCATTTAGTAGCCATCCCACCTGGAACGGGTGGACGTTATTTTAAGTAACAGTTCGCAGAACCTTCACGCAATGCCACGTCAGGGCAGGTGTTCTGGGCCTGCACTCCGGGAGGCCTGGAAAGGTGAGACTGCAGACCCTCAGGAACAAAAGCCGCACTGTGGCCAATGATGAAATCGCCGGAAACAAATGACATGAGAAGATTTAATCCAATGACGGTCACCGGATTTACTATCGGGGCTACCCGCTCACTCACACGGGTCCGTGCACAACGGATATGGCACGCACAACTGAGGTGTGACTTAGAGATTTGTGCTTTGTCACTCAGACAATCAGGGGAGACAAGTAGATAATTGTTAGGTGCAGAAGGTCAAATACACTAAACGATCAGAGGTGGAAGTTACAGACGACGTGTGTGGAAGGCTGGAGAAGTGACCCGAGTTCTTAATGAGCAACTCTGGGTGGGCCCATCAGAGCAGTGACCTTCCCAGAACAGGGAGCAGCGAGGACCCAGCTTTGAAGGAACAAGGGCTGCGTGTCATAGGAAGAGGAACTAGTTCAGCTGAATGGCGTATCTGGGGAAGTGGAAGAAGATGAAAAAACTTTGCTGACATACCCCAAAGGGCTCTGCTCGCCATTTTGTGAGCAGTGGCAGAAAACCTCCTGTGGGTGAAATGACAGACCTTTGGGCCACGCGATTTACCTGATGACAGTTTGTGCTGTATGTCTAAGCCTTGATCGCCTGTAGTCCTGTGGGCTACTAGATCTGAGTGAACAAAGCGGGAACCAACATGCTAGGGTTAGCCTCAGAGAGAAAGCTGGGCGGGGCGGCAGGAACCGTGGCCAAGGGCTTTGGCCCCTAACCACAAATGGCCCCAAAGTTACTTCAAAGAACCTCAACTCTACTCTGCTGCCCATGTGAAGTTTTTCCTGTCTCATGTTGAACTTCTAAACCCTCTGTCCCAAGTGCTTCTGTCTGAATGGGGGCTTCACAGACCCACCAGATGTGGTTTGCCCAGACTCTCCCAAGAAAGAATCCCAAGTGTTTAATCGAAGCAAAGCAGGTGAAGTTAAATTCCCACAGCCCACATTTGCTTTTACAGACTTGTTATGTCCAACTTAGGCTGCTGACTGCCAAGCCTCTGCTCTCTGTGTGACTCACTCAAAGTCTCCGTGTCTAGCTGGGCTGTGTGTCCAATCTGTTCTTGACTCAGGTCCGTTTTTCCCGTGGCACGAAAAGGGTGCTTAAAGTGAGTTTTCAAAAGGAGCTCCCTGGCGTCCCTTTGAAACTTTTCAAATGGCTGAGTTGTATAGACAAGGACCTGAACCAAGATGGCCCCGGGTGACCCCGGCCCCGGTTTTCATGCCCTTGTGTTGGTGTGAGCGTTACCTAGGGCTCATCTGTGTAACTAATAGGATGCTGTTGAAGTGACCTCCTTTGTAGGTCATGAAAGACATGGGGATTCTACCTTGCTTTCTCAGATTACTTGCCCCTGAGGAAGCCAGCTGCCATGAAGTGAGGACACTCGAGCTGTCCTCTGGAGAGGTCCAGGTGGTGAGAAGAGCCTGGCAGGCGCACGAGTGAGCCATCCTGGAAGCCGATCCTCCAGCCTCCATCAAACATTCAGATGAGACTGAAACCCCCAACCCACATCTTGAGCCTCGTGCAGACCCTGAGCCAGAAGCATCCTTGCTAGGCTGTTCCCGGATTCCCAACCCTGTACATTACGAGAGATGACGAATGTTTGTTTTAAGGCCCTAAGGGGTAATTCATTACGCAGCAATATAGAACTGAGACGAACAGTCGTGTAAAAATATTGCCTTAACTTACCTTTCTACCTGAAATAAGACTTTTCTAGAATTCTAATTCAAGGTTTTGCAGCCTATATTCCCAGCCATATAGTTGAATGGAAAAGGGACTCTATCTAGCCCTGGCTGGTGTGGCTCAGTGGATTGAGCGCGGGCTGCGAACCACAGCGTCGCTGGGTTGATTCCCAGTCAGGGCACATGCCTGGGGTGCGGGCCAGAAGCAACTGATCGATGTTTCTCCCACCCATCAGTGTATCTATCCTTCTCTTTCTCCCTTCATTCCCCTCTCTCTAAAGATAAATAAATAAAATCTTTACCAAAAAAAAAGGAACTCTAATCTGACCTCTTAACATACATCCCTGCTAACTTCTTGCTGCTCCTTCCACTATACCCTAGGCTGTCACCATCAGAAACAGCCAGCCATGTGGCTCACTGTGTTTCCCTCCTTCAAACCTTCATGTGGGCTCTCCGTCTCACTCAGATGAGTCCAAGTCCTCGTAGACTTATGTGGCCTTCCCCTGGGCCCTTGAGCTTGATCTCCCGACACCTTCCATCCCTTCGCTCTGCTCCCACCATACCCCCTGCCTGCTCTTCCTAGAATATTCTTCCCCAGACACCCACAAGGCTCACTCACCTGAGGTTTATTCTCCAGTCTCTAAGAGGGAGGCATCAGCCCTGTCCTACAGACGGACAAACAGAAGCTCTGAAGTCAATAGTTCCAAGATCACATGGAGACCTTGATTTCAGTCCACAGTTGCCTGACTCCTCGAGTCCTTGAGCTTTTGTCCTCCTCACTCTCGACATTTTACTACAAAAATGTCAAACATAAGGAGAAGTTGAAAGGATTATTTGGTGAGCACCATGCACCTATCCACAATGACCATTTTGCTCTATTTGCTTTGTCACCCTCCTTTTTTCCCTAACCCTCCACTAGCTTTTTTTTAAATATTCACCTGAGGATACACTTTTTTTTTTTTCATTTGTTGATTTTAGAGCAAGAGGAAGGAAGAGAGAGAGAAACATGGATGTGAGAAACGTCAATTGATTGCCTCCCACACACACCCCAACTGGACCTGCAACCTTGGTATGTGTCCTGACAGGGAATTGAACCGGGAATGCAACCTTTTGGTCTATGGGAAGATGCTCCAGCCGACTGAGCCACCTGGCCAGGGGCACTTTATTTTTGATGTGCTTCAACCATGTGGTTTTTACCGTACTCGTCTTTGATGGAGTGGGGCAGTTGCCTCATACTCCCAGATGCATCTTTGCCTCGGTATTTAAATTTTCTCAGACTCTCCTCTGGAACTTTTAAAGTTGACATATTGACTGAAAGAAGTAAACCACCTGTAGGTAGGACAGTTATAAAGAGATTTTCAGTGCCCAGTGTGTGGGTTACTATGTTAAACCCACCCAGGCTCTAAGCCCTTAAAAGGTTCACAGAGGAATGGAGAGCAGGCTCAGGGAGTCTGCTTCCTGGGGTATCACCACACCAACTCAGCAGGTGACGAGCACTGTGGGAGCTCAGAGGGGACCAGTCCTCGGCTGTAGACAGAAGGGAAAACTTTCAGAGCCAGTTTGGCTTGAACAGGGCCTTTGATGGCTAGGGTAGGCTGCAAATAAAGCACTGAACCCTTCCATGTGGCTGTGTCCAAGGAGCTCTGCACAGAGCGTAGGCGCAAAACAGTGAGGAGTCCAACCGGCCCGTGGGAGGAGAGGGCCCTCCCCTCCCACACCCAGTCCACCTGGCCCATTGGGTCAGAGCAGTCTCAAGCATGGCCCATGCCTTTAATTCCTTAGTAACTGCCTCTGCCCGAACCAGCCCACCGTCATCTTTCAGCCATGCTGTGGCCGTCACCTCCCAATTGTTCTCCCTGCTTCTACCACTGCCTTATTTGAATCTATTCTCTACACAGAAGCCACATGATCTTTTAAAGACAAGAATCTGATCATGTGGGGACTTCTGCCAAGATGGCGGCGTAGGTGGACGCATTACACCGCCGCTCGCAACCAGAGAGTTTAAACAACGAACTCAATAGTGAAAAATAAACAACCAGAACGGACAGAATCGAACTGAAGGAAAGTCTGACACCCAGGAAGTTGGGGAGGACGTACATCCAGGCCGGGAAGCGGGGCAGAACTGAGCGGAGGAGCGGAGTGAGAGGCAGTTTGCCCGGAGGAACTCACCCCGGGAGCGCCTAAACAAAACACGACCCCGAGCAACGGGTGAACCTCGCAGGCCGGCGGCATAACTGGAGGGGCCAGTGGGAACCAGCAGGGCCGAGACTGGCGGAAAAGGCAGTGGGGAACTGGGGAGCAGTGGGTGATAGGGAGCGGCGGTGAACGGCAGACGCCATTGCTCCCTCCCAGGCCCCGCCCCCAGAGGAAACGTCACAAAAAAACGACCTAGGTTACCATGCACCGACAAACACCTAAGACTCCGACAGGTGCGCCGAGATTAAAAAGAATGAAAATGGCCAAAACGAAAGATCAGAACAAATTACAACTAACGGATGAAGAGATAGCCAAATTAACAAATGCCCAGTTTAAAACACTGGTAATCAGGATGCTCACAAAACTGGAAGAAATAGTTGAACAAATAACAATATGATAAAGATAATGGAGGAAGATTTACAGGGAACCAATAGGGAAAAAAAGGAAGCTGGGACTCAAACCAATGGGGTGGACCAGAAGGAAGAAACAAGAATTCAAAAAAATGAGGAGGGACTCAGGAACCTCAGAGACATTTGTAAACGACCCAACATCCAGATCATAGGGCTGCCAGAAGGACAAGAGGAACACCAAGAACTTGAACGTATTTTTGAACAGATAATGAACGAGAACTTCCCAAATCTGGCAAAGGAAATAGGCTT